>JAPDSC010004067.1:735-20046 GCA_026290005.1 Latrodectus geometricus | reverse complement strand
TTAAAAAGTTTAAAAAGATAAATCTTAAAATAATAAATCCTTTTCTAATCATGATAATTTTCAAAATGATGATAATTTTTGATTGGCTAAAAATATTGTAGAAGGATAAATAAGTAAAATATTTCTAAACTGAAATTCGATGGTACTCTTGATTTAGCTTTTAAATAATAAGTTAAACTGATTTTTCTGAATATATGTTATTTCTTAAATATTTATTGAAATATTTTTAAAAATGTTTAAATTTAAATATTGTTCGATTCACTTGAAATCAATTAA
This sequence comes from Latrodectus geometricus, assembly GCA_026290005.1. NCBI lineage: Eukaryota > Metazoa > Arthropoda > Arachnida > Araneae > Theridiidae > Latrodectus > Latrodectus geometricus. The sequence goes on along the minus strand of JAPDSC010004067.1, from coordinate 19,770 downwards.
TAATTTTTATCACTTTTATTTAATTTTGCTTTATTCCAAAATTAAAATTCTTTATGTGACTTTTTACTATCATTTTATTCTAATTATTCATTAAATAATTAATTATTTAATTGAAATTTATAGTACATTTTTCCTTGAACTTTAATCCTACAACTTTTTAATGATTTTGAAAAACATTTTTTTTCATTAAGAGATAGGACAAGCAGAATATATGAATAGATATCATAATATAAATCTTTTACTGGAACATTATTTAAAATTCTTCAACTTACTTTGAAATCTTAAAAATGTATTGCAAAAATGCTAATATTTTCAAAGATTGCCATAATATCTGGTAAAAAATTGCTTAGGATACATATTGTTTATGATATTAGTTAAGATGTAAATTTATTTTATGTAAATTATTAGAAAAAGCATTCCTTTTCCTATATTTTTTAAATCACAATACAAACAGCCTTCGACTTTTGCACATAATTGGTAAATAAACATTCTACATTCATACACACTTTCGTGTGTATGAATGTAGAATGTTAGAAAGTAAAAGGATTTGAAAAAGTATACTCCAAAAACCGTGTTTTAACGTGTTTATTTATCAATACCTAATGAAGTTAAAGAGGCTTGTTAAGTACTTTTGTTGTGTTTCCTTTTAAAATTTGTCAAGAGTTGAATACCACCCTTTTTTCCCTTTTCTTGATAAAGATTACAATAACATGCTGTGTCCTTCTCAATTGCTCTATGTACTTGAAATATACGTTCTCCATTTGAATCACTTTTTTCATGATCAAAAATTTGTCAAGATGCGTGAAGACTTCATTCATATTTTTAATTGTCAAAATTTTGACTTTTTTAACAGCTTCCTCTTCCTTACTTTAATTATGTTTTTCACTATTACTCAATAGTTGCTCAATTAAGTATTCATTTGACAGCGGTGCTGACTGAAATTCAATCAATTCATTAACATCTTTGTTGGTGTCCATGTTTAGTTCATTCATTACGCTAACTATTTCATCTGTTAGAACTTCCAGTGTTTTGAAATTTATAAAATCGCTTAACATTTCTAAGCATAATTGTTTCCAGGAACCTTTCATTGTCAACTCTTTTATTTCAGACCACAAGTCTCCAATATTATTTATTGTGCTCCATATATTATAATTCCTCCTAAAATCTCATGTTGGCTCGTCCTGCCTGTAAGTTGCTTTGATGGCCTAAGTCATTGTTGTGCTCATATAATATTGTTTAAAGGTAGTTATCTCTGTTTGTGTCCATGGGCTTATGAGGCAGGTAGTAGTGGGAGGAAGAAACACAACATTGACTTCTGGATATAAATTTTTCAGAGATTTTGGATGTTCTGGAGCATATTGTATAAGATTAATAATGCTTTAAATTATTATTTTAATATATTGTTTAACTGTCGACATGAAATGATGAGTGAACCAATCTTTAAATATTAATGCAGTAATCCAGGAATTTTTATATGATTTCCAAATGACTGAAAGTAATTCTTTATCTTTCCCTTTCAATGCTCTGGGATTTTTCTACTTAGTAAACTTACAATGGCATCAATTTTAAGTCACCAGCTATGTTTCCATCAAGAAGTAATGTCAACCGTTTTTCAAAAGGTTTGTGTCCAAGATTCTGAACTGATTCTTTCTTCAATAAAAATGTACGATTATGCTTTTTTTTCAAAACAATGTCTCATCTACTTTGAATATTTGACTTGGAGTTTATTCTCCATCTTCAATAATTTTAAACAATGAGGAAGTAAATTCTTTCGCAGCATCTATATCTGCATCTGACGATTTTCCTGTGAATTTAATATTATGTAAAGAATGTCTCACTATATATTTGTCAAACCAGCCATTTTTTGCTTGAAATACCGTGTTAGAATCTTCATTTAATATACGGTTAAATAAGTCTAGAATGAAATTCCATGTTGGCAAAATTTTGTTACTGACATTCTTACTAAACTCTAACTTTTTCTTTGTTTTAATAAATTGTTTAATCCATATTGAACTAGACTGAAAATCAATTAGTTGCATTTTAAATTATTCAATTTCCAATCAGTTGAATTGAGAGAAGTTCAGTTTATCAAGGGAAATCACGTCAGGGCACATAATAAATTTGAGCCTTTTTGATAATTCTTTGAACTGATAAAATCTTGTTGAAAATTCCTTGATTGAATTAATTATGGAAATAAATTCTTAATTATTTCTAATTCTCATGTACATTTAAATATGTTTTATTTCAAATTTTTGTAGTTTTTTTGTGACATTTTTCCTAAAAACATGCAGTTTAACTTCAAAAGCACAAATGAGATTCATCCTGATGGTAGTTATTTTATTTGTGCCTTGATGTTTTATGTTCAATTCATTGAAGTGTTTATTTTTTAGATATATCATCTAAAAAATATCAATTATGGTAGCCATGTAGAGCATCCAACAACTATAGATATTGATAAATTTTTTCCTAATTTTGCAAAAAAGGTAATTTCTTCCAAGCAGTCAACATCTCTTTGAAGCATGTACTAATGCTTCAGTCAACAAAGCATCAAACTTTCACTTATTTAAAGTCTGTGACAATATGAGGTTGACTATTTATAAGGCTGGCTGTACATTGGAACGACAGCAGACTGGAGGCACCATATCGCATGGAGAAAACTGGCTTTTGCTGTGCTGCACACACACATTGGAACAGCATTTATCGTTAATGCACAAGTACCACTAAAGCAACACTATGATTTGTGAATTGCATTATTTTCACCGCTTGTTGCTTGCATTTTGTATCTTATCTATTTGTTTTCAATTTTTCAAAAATGAATTTCCACTGTTCATGAATGTTTGGATGTCCTACGTCTGTTTGAAATAAACTAATGAAACCATTTTTTTTTTTTTTTTTTGCCTACTTGGAACACCATCAGTTGTTAATGGAAAAAAGTTTTTAAATTAATTTTTTTCTCATCAAACCAGTTTTTAACAGCCATTCAAATATCTGAGCCCTTTGTAACTGTTGGCGATATAATTCTACCTTAATGACGTTTTCTATCCAATATCAAGCAAAAACTGCTAAACAAGCAGATTTAGTAACATCGATACTTTTGTAAAGACTGATATGAAAGTAGTAGACTTAATGTCAATTGTTTGCTAATCTGTTACAATTTTCTTTGTTATATTTTTGACCAGTTTTAAGATTTCTTTTATTGTATTTCTAAATAAAAGAATATAATTTGATGTGCTGAATTATTTCATCTTTATTATCAAAACCATCAAAAAATGAGGGCACACATTTTAATCAAGCATTCTTCAAAAATTCTTCCTCTTGAAAGGTTTACTGTACTGAGCTATGTCATTTGCAGCTGTGTAGCTTGCCTGACTTGTGTTTGACATTTTTAATAATATATTTAATCCTAGACATTTGTCTTTTATCATATTTTCTATTAATTCCTTTTACTCTGGCTCTTTTTTTAGATAAATAAATTTGTTTCAAAATACCATTTTACAGATGTTCCAAAACATAAAGCTCACTAGTTTATCACTTTTACTAATCATATCATAATTCTTGGTCCTCTAAGTTTGAAATTTTTCTTGCAATTTTTGTTTTTTACTGACTAGCCATGTTAAATAAGAGTTAAAAATTATATATATATATATATATATATTAGTTAAACTTTAGAAGTTATGAGATGAGATGTATTGATAAAAAAAAACTATACATCATTAACAATTGTAGTACATGATGTTATTAAGGCAAGATAACAAATGAGCACACTTTTCACTCGGCATCTATTTACTCCATAGTGCAGGGTCACTTGTATTTGATCTATAAACTTCATAATGAACTTATTTTTAATTAAAACGCAAACCGCTTTGATCAGTTGCAAGCCCAAATTACTGTGTTGCTTGCCATTGGTTTGCCATCTCTGCTCTAGCTGTCAATAAAAGAATACCATCTGTAAAAAAAGTCTTCTATTACTCTTTATTTAATAATAATATTTAAATTTATTGTAGTTTGTATATGAAATTGATATTTGGAGTGTTATTAATGTTGTTCTTATCTTTAGTCTTGATTTCCTGTCTTTTCCTCATATTTGTATGCATATATTAATGTTCTGCTGGTTTAAAAATGATTTAATTTAGTTGGAGTACTTCTTTGCTATGAACCTCCCCTTGAGTATGGAAAAGATGGGGAACCTATTAAACGTTCAATAGCTTATCAGTCTAGATTTTATGAGCAAGTTCTTGGGACTCTTTTGAATGAAGTTAATATTGATGCAACAGAATGGCAGAGATCAATACTTTTACCTGGTGCTTGGGGATCATTCATGGAACGTGCATTCTTTGCTTCTGAAGAAGCTCGAAAAGCAGAACTTGAATTACAGCGCAGTCTTGGTCACCTTATTGTTTCTCCTGAAGAATTTAATTTCCAATGTAAAACTGCATGGTTGTGGTAAGTTAAGTATTTCTCAATGTTATTCATAAATCTCAATACTTTCCTTCTCACTTAGAAGAATTCAAAAATAGAAATTTTCTTTTACATGCAAATTTATGTAAAAGAAAATTCTCTTTTTGAATACTTGTCAGTGATATTAAAAATATATTATATCAATATGGAAATCTGTTTAGAAAATGCATATGTTGTATGAAAATAGACTTGTAGTTTGAGGATAAATATTTTTGATGAGAATTTTAATTTGTTCTTATATATTAAAGGAGTTCATTATTTTATAAAATATACCCCAATTTTTACTTTAAAAAGCTAACATTTATGCAAAAATTTGATAATATGTTTGTATAAAAGTTTTTATAATTTATCTTAAATAAATCGTGTTTTATTTGTAAAATTATCTATTACTCATGATAAGTCTCACTACATTTACAAATATTCCTCCTTACATTTTAGAGTTGGTTTAAATTTGCTTAATGATTATTTTTGTTTATATTAACAAGTAATTTGATGTTACTTATTTAAATGATTTCCAGTTGTTTCAGGAAAAATAATAGGGAAAATAATTCTAATTAATGTTAATATATTTGCATTTCTTAAATAATCAAATGACACAAGTTTGTTCTTATTGCATAAGATTCATCATATTCTTTAAACAATGTTTTTTTTTTTTAATGGCAGTGAAACTCTTTTTCATAAATTGCAAAGTGGTGCATTATATAATATCCTGCATGGTAAAAAATGCATTGTATGAAATTTTAGAGTTGACAGAAACTTGCATGGAATTAAATCTTTGTAAATGAAAGTCATTATTTTTTGGTAAAGACAAATTGAGCAGGCAACTGAATAGTCAGTTTACTGATCTTCAGTTCAATAATCGTAGGTTTGATTCTTACTTCAGATGTGGATGTCAGTAACTATGAACTTTTTAAACAGTAAGTTTGTGTCAAGTTGGTCCTATTGTTAAAAAAAAATAACAGAAAATTTTTAAAAAATGAGTCTATTATCCATCATGATCTTAATCTTGACAATCTAATTTTTATTATATTAGGACAAAATATATATTTTGGTAAATAGAAAATATATATATATATATATATATATATATATATATATGTTTTCTCATTTACTAAATTGTATCAAATACAACATTTTGATTATATTTGTCAAAAAATAATCAAGCATAATTAATATTTTTCAGATTTTCTCATGCACAGTGACGAACATCTTCTATTTGAACTAAAATTTGTTCATAATATTTCTATAAAAAAATAATACATTTGTTATGAATTGATTGCTTTTAAACCAATATTTATTTACATTAAAATAATTATTTTAATTTAAACAAATTATTTTATTTATTAGAATTTAAGAATAAAGGTTTTTATTTATATAAATAAAAATGATTGCTAATTATTTTCAATTAAAATATATTATTGCAGTTTAATAAGAATAATATTAAGCAAACATGTATTTTCAATCAGTAAAAGATCTTTTTATTGCATACTAATAAAGGAGAAAAAATATAATATAAAGTGAAATAAAAATATTTCACGTTTTTAGGGTACGAGACCGTATAACAAATCTGATAAGGACTTGTGTAAAGTATGTACTCTCTTTTTATTATTTTATATTTATATTTGTAATATGCAAAATTGTAAGTAATGTAATATTAAGTAATACCTTTAAATTTATTAAAAATGTCTTCTGTTTATTCAAATTTATATTTTATTACTATAATGTTTGAAATTTTATTTTGTAAAATTTTTAATGTATAAATACATGTTATATCAATTATATATACATAAACATGGTGGTATGTGTAAATAAGAGACTAGACCAATCTTTCTTTCATAAAATTAATTGGAAACTTAATTTTGTGATAATTATTGAAACTTACTTTTAAATGAAAAATAATTTGTGAAAAATTAATTTTATTTTAGAGTTTCGCTAATGGACGAATTTTTTATTCATTTAATTTTCCTAGACTTATTTATGCATACAATGAAATTATTTTGTAATTCATATGAGTTTTCTATAAGTTAATGATGAATTCATATGAGTTTTGGAATAAACATCTTTCATACTAATTTGTTCAGAATGACAAATTTATGCTTAACTGAACATTCCTATCAGTAAATTTCGTTTTTAAGATCAGGAACCAGCAAAATTAAGTGACAAAATGTTCTCCAGAATTTTGAAGTGGATTTTGTTGCAGATAATTTTGAAAATATTTATTCCCCATAATTTAAAGGTCAATGTATTTCAAGTTTATAAAATTCCAATTAGATAATTTTATTAGAAAACTATTATTATTTAATAGTAAGATAAATTTATAAATTTAGTTTTATCACTTAATATAGTATCTTTTATTAAAATAAAATTTGTAGTGAAACATCCTTCAAAATCTACTGGTAAGGTACCAGTTTTGATTTTGCAAATTTCTAAATATTATGAATACTTAACATTTAAATCATGCATAATTTGTTTTGAATATTTCATCATAGTTAGAATTTGAATCAGTATTAAATGTATGAAAGATACAATGCTAGAATTTTTAGAAATAATTACAAAAAACTCTATTTTTTTTCTTTTTTTTTTAATTTTTTAATTTTTTTATTTTTTTTACGTTGCTAAGAAAAGTAAATGATGTTTGAAATCGTTAAATATAAACATGTGAATGAGTATTCATATTGAAAGCTGCATCAAAAACCTAAAAGCTATATTTTTCCATGCAAAAAAATCCATTCTGATTACAAAATTAAAAAAAAGTGTCATTGAAACAATGAGTGACTTTTTGAAATAATGACAATTTAAATGATTGGTGAAAAAAGATCATGTTCAAGTTAATAATAATCTTTATCTTAAATTGAAAACGTAGTGATTTTTTTTTCCTCTTTTTTTATAAACATTAATTATAGCAGAAAAATTTTTTGACAGTAAATTGCTGATTGTTTAAAAATTTGTGCAAAAACTAAAAATTAATGAAATGATTGGAGAGGGGTTTACTATTAAAATATTTTTTTTAGCAAGCACATGGGCATTTGTTTTCATGATCATGTACGGACAAGTAACACAATTTTTAAAAAATCGAAACTTTGTAAATTCTAAAAATAACTGTTAGATCTTCAAAATATTTTTTTCACTTCATTGCTCTCAGTAAATAAACTAATATTACCAAATATTAGGTAAATATAAGGTGGGTGGGCGGGTAGGTAGGTAAATACATACATATGTATGTACCTGAAGTTTTAACTTTAGATGGTGCTCTTTACTTTTCCTCCAAGTACTAACTTTTAACCTTGAATGGTGCTCTTTATCCCTCTCCTAAAAAAGAAATTAACTTTTCATGTATATTTTTTATTTACAATTTAATTACAATTATATATAGGTGTGTGTGTGTTTTTGTTTGTTCCTTTTTATTGTGAACCATGTTAAAAGTGAAAGGCAGCTTGCTTTTTCAAGATCATATAAAGTTCATAACCTGAAAAATTTTTTAAATCATCTGTTTTCAATTTATTCTATTTAACTCTAAAAAAATATACTTGCTGAAACATGTATGTGTGCAATTTGAAGTAAGAATACTTATTAAGACACTATCACGATTGCAAAGAAACAAGACCTCATTTCATATTAAAACTTTTTAAATGCATGACAACTTAATACATTACATTTATTTAACTGTTTTATAGTCATTTATTGCAATTAATTTTCTAGCATTCTAGAATTTCCTAATTTGAACATTTTTAGGAATGCACCCACATCACATGCTAATGCAATATTTGCCATCTCTGGTTTGGTTCATGCTTTGAATAAATTTTATGCCAGCCTTGACGATTCATCTAAAATTTTAGCTGAAGAAAGTGAAAACTTTTCCAAGCATGAGGTATTTGTAACAGAGTGCACCGAGACCATACTATGTGCTTTGAGACCTGATTATAGATCTAATGGGAAAGTGCATAGTTGGCTCTTAACTGTAAGTTTTTACTACTTGTTATATGTTTTTAATTTTACAGTTCAGTGACTTTAAAAAAATTTTGTTGGCAAAAAAGAAAATCATATTATATGAAATATAATTCATAATATATAAATTTACAAAGTAATATTCTCAACAGGTGTCAGCATTAAATTCAATATAAATTGTATAATTTAACATAACCGAATTAACATGTGATGAAAACTATTTACTTTTCATTTTTGATGGGGCATTAAAAATGGAAATACCTTTTTGTTTTGAAACTTTTATTTATTTATTTATTTTTGGTCATTCATTAGGCTAACTCTGATGAAATTGCTTTAAAATATTTAAAGATTTCTAATCTGAAATGCTCAGAATATTCCATTCAGTATTACTAGACAGATTTTAACAAGTTACTGCCATTAATATAAATTCAAATATTAGTGTGTGCAAATTTCTTTTCTTATTTTGAAATATGACATCTTTAATACATTTCTTCATTTTGAGATTTATCGTGACTAAAGTCAAAGGCATTTCTATAATTTTAATGTTTTATACTGTCTTGTTTACTGAAAAATGTAAATGTTCTATGTAAAAGTTGTTTTTATTATTATTTTTTTATTTATTTTTTTTTAAATTTATGTTTAAACATCTATTGTTTATGTTAACATAGATGTTTTGAAACATCTAATTAAATTTTTGACAAGAAAGAAAACTTCTATGAAGGGCTCTTTTTCTGTTATTTCTTAAGTGAGAGTTGTAAGTTATATTGATATCTATGTAAAAGTTGTTTGGGTTAATCAATAATTCATGAAATGTCATCTTTTTTTTAAATTAGAGAATGTATATTGTGATATTTTAAATAATAGATTTTATGATATATATATATATATATATATATATATATATATATATATATATATACACACACACAAAGATTGTTCAAAAAATTAATGGAGCTCATACTTGTAACAAAATTGAGCAATTACTTGAATTAATAGCTAACGTCTTATGAAACGTACATGATTTAATGATTAGTAAGATAGAAGAAGCCTTCAGATAATCAATATTTGTGACATCAAAAATAAAAAAAGTAATATAAAAGTACATCCCTTTTTTCATTGAAATATAAAAAGGGATACAAGTAGAAAATCGTTATTTACAGAAGTTCTTTTTTCATTGTTTCAGTTCAGTTTAAAAGCAGTTGTTCATCTTTTCTTTTGAGAAAAGTTAATTAAAAAGACCTGATAACATGATTTACCTGGATACAGTTCTTGCTGTCTTGCATATTATTGAGGGATTAAATTAAACAAAAAGAAGAGTAGAGATTTTTTCATTTACTACACTTTTTCAAATTTAGATTTATAGCTGTTTGAAGGAACTATGTGCCATATTAAACATCTTGCATTATTTCTGAACAGCATTTTTTGCTACTTAAATGTAACCAAATATTACCCCAAGAAGCAGCTTTTCATGTTCTTTTTGTTTTTGTTAAAAAAAAATTTTATTACATTTAGTAGCAAATATATATTTTTTTAATTTTATGCCTCAGCATAATTGTTATATAACAATTTTTTTCATTTGTTTTTTTGGTTTGTTCATCTAATTTTTTGAGCGATTTGTATTTGTACATGTTTACTTAAATAATGTTCTTTGTATTAACTTCAAAATTTATTATAGTTTAGCATGCTATTTTTATGTTTCATGTTAATCAGGATTATTTTTTAAATTGATTGTGCTTTACATCAGCTTAGAATTTAACTAATTCTATTTTTATCTTCAATATTTTCCTGGTTTGAAAATTCTTATTTAATTGGGAGAAAAAGGGGAATCGAAAAAAAAACAAATGCAATAGAACTAAACTTATTGATTTAAAATTTTCTCTTATATATTAAATAGACTGAGGTTATTTAATTTCTGCTTTCTGATAAATTAATTACACTACACATTTACTTCAAGTGGTTATAATTTAATTTTAATTTCTCTAGAAAATAAATTATCATAATGCAATAATTAAAATTTTTGTTCTTACAAAATGTATTATATTTTTTCAGCATTTATCTCGTCCCAATTCCAGTTCTAGTTATCTGGTAAAAGGCTGTAGCTGTGCATCTCTGTATCATTTAATTTCAACTTTAATGAGTGCTTATGGAAATGAAATACCTGGATTAATTAAAGATTTGTTAAATAACCTTACTCACAGTTCACCCGTTTTAAATATTTATTCCGGTATCGGCCTCGGATTTCTAATAAAATCTTTATGTGACATTGGATATCCTGAAAATGGAGATTCACAAGTTAGTATATTTAAATTAATTTTTCTTCAAATTTGCTTTTGTAATTTACACCTGATACTTTATTACATACTTAATTCTAAAATAAACCAAGTAAATTTAATAAACCTGATAGTTTATTACATACTTAATTCTAAAATAAACCAAGTAAAATGCTGAATTTGCTAATATTTTAATTACATACCTACTAACTTTTCTGGGTATTTGGAATATCTTCCAAAAAGCTGTAGTTTTTCAGTTCTCATAATTGAAAAATGTTCATTTTTTTCTTTGTTTTTATAATTTTCTGATTGTAAAAATGTTTGATTTTTGTAAACAAGCAATGGTTGCTTTTTTCAACTTCTGGTTGAAATGTATTACATTGCATGAATTTAAATCAGCATTTACCAACCTGATTTTGATAATTAAAATTTTCCTAGTAGTTTATCCCTTGACTTTAAATTAAGCAATTCACAGGTTTGATTCTCATTTCAAGCATTGATGATAATAGTGGTCTAAAATCCTTTTTAGATCCTGATCAACTTCACCTTTATGCTCAAAAAATGACAAATAAACCAAACCAAATTAATCTATATTAAGAACAGTAATTATTTAACTTTATTGCTGAATTGAAATAGCAAAATTTGTCTATTTTGTAACAAACAATGCTTATTTTTCATACAGAGGGCATGTAAGTAGATATATGTTACTTTAAATTCAACTATAGTATTTGAAATTTGGCTAAATTAATTTACTGCAAAACTGATAGAAAGTTTATCTCAATGGTAACTACTTACGACTTAATCAAATAAAATTTAGCAACTAAAAATAATTTTAATTTTTATGACCACTACTTGTAAACTGGGAATCTTTTTATAAATTTATTTTTATGTTGATATATTAAATTAAAAGTTGTGTGTGTGCAGTATTTTATAACTGAACTATGTTTTAAATAAAATAGGTGCCATAATTATTGATACAAGTTTCTTTTCAATTAATTAAAGAATAGAAAAAAGTTTATTTTAAAAAAATTTTCTAATTGATTTTGAAAAAATATTTACAAATCAAAACTCAAAATCATTTCCAGTAAAATTCTTGGCACAAGTGTTATGTTCTTCTAAATATATTATTGCTTCTAACTCCAAATTAAAATGAAAAGAACATTAATATTAATATTTTTAGTTCATAATATTCATAATTTTTGCTATTGTGTTTTCTTCAAAGATGTACCATTTTCTTATTATTTATACCATTTACAAATAATACCATAATAATACCATTTACAAATTCTTATTATTGAACAGTTTAAAAAACAATGTAAAAAAGCCTTGGGGTAAATGATTTGTTATTTTTGTTAAAGATAATTTATACAAAATATTATACATTTTTGTTAGACAAAAATACCATCATTATTTATTTAAGCATTTAGATTTTTAAAGTTTGCAAGTAAATTTGATTCCTTAGAATGTTAAAGATATGTATAATAAACTAACCATTTTATACTGTATAAACTAAACATTTTATAAGTTTTAATCAGTTACACTAGTTACATTTGTACTTTAAAGTTTACCATGCTTTTTGATGTGTTGAGAAAAAATGTCATTTTTCTCAAAATGTTAGGTAAAGCAAGAGTAATTTTGTCCTTTTTTATTTTTAAATTTAATACTTCTTTTGAATAATCTTTTCATATATTTTAATGAATTTAATTTTATGGTGTTGATAATTTTGATTTTGAGAAAAAATTAAATGTTGAAATATTGAATTTTTTTATTTTTAGTTATATGTTTTATTCGATTATTTTTAGTGTCTGAACAGTTAAAAATATGAAAAATAAAAAGTTTATTTATAAAGAATAAAAATATTTATTGTCTCATAAATTGATTTTTTTATTTTCTAAACTTTCTTGAAATTTGCATTATATAATATTTCTAGTTTAATTATATTGTTATAAATATTTAAATTTACAATATTTTAACTGTTTCCTTTTTCTTGCTTTAGTAATTTTCTAACCAAAAAAAAAAAGTTTCGCTTATAAACTTGTATTTTTTTTCACAGTCTCAATTACTAATGGACACAGCCAAACAATTATTCAGTCTTTACACTGATGAAGAAACTTCATCGTAAGTTTGGGAAACAGTTTTCTAAAATATATTATCAATGTACACTTAAATTTTTCCTTTTATTGGTTTTTTCCCCCTACCCATTCTTGCTCAAATATTTTACTAACAGAATTTTATCTTTACTTGATCAACAAAATAAGATTTTAAAATATAAGATATCTTAAAATAAATTTTAGTTTTCTTATGATTGCCTTGTCATTAAAATATTCTTTATAATTATCCTGTGTTATTTTATAATTCTGTTGAATATTTATTAAACAATGCTATTTAATAATTCTTGTAAAGTATTTAAAATTTAAGAATTTTTTAAATTTATGATTATTTTGTTTACTTTTATTTGTATTCAAATAAAATAAAAAGATATTAAAATAAAATACAATTAACTTTAGTGATTTTGAAATTATTTGAAAATGATAAAAGTGATTTGGCCATGATTTCCACTGTAACAAAATTAACAACCACTTTATCATAATTTTTTTTAATTTATTTATTATGACCAATATTATTCATGTGACCATTAGGGATCATATGATTCTAGAATGGATGCTATTACAAAATAATTTGTCCATAATGTTGTGAATGCTGCAAGTAAATTTGTCTATCTAATAAATGCTTAAAATTGAAAAATATATATATTTTACCCAGTTTTAAAATTATTGATAGTCAAATGTACCTTTAAGAAATATTTCTATTGTTTTAGTTTAATTTTGAAACATCATTTCTATTTACTATTATAGTTAGAAAGTTTATTTTATAAAAATTATTTGTGTAGATATTTATTTAAAGTTTGCCTTAATTATATATTTATAAATTTTGAAAATCTGAGAAACTTTAATAATTAAAATGCAACTGTTAATTTTCAAACAATAATCACAATGTTATAAAATCATTTTATGCATTTATATGATGTACGTTCTGAATACTTTGACCACTCAAGGGTTTTTACTGTGTTTCTTTAAGTAAACATGGGTGTCGCAATCCTGAAGTAGTCTGTCCTCTTCTTTCTTTTCTTCTCCTATTCTTCTATGCATTTTCTTTCTTTTTTTCCTCATTGTGGTTGCCTTGTAAAAAGTTGAGGGCTCACCTTGAGTAGCTATCGCCACCCTGTTGCTATGAACTTCTCCTGGGGTTTAAATCATCCACGTGTCTGCCATGTGTGGAGACCCGTGTCTCTAGAAAGAAGGGTCTTGGTAATTGAGGCTAACAGAGACCAACAGATTACTTTGGCCTCTGTTTCAGGTAAATGGGAGGTGTGTTTATGGTCCTCAATTCATCAATCGGCTTAAATGGACCAAACGATCATATATTTGCTGAGTGACTCAATAAGGGTGGAGGCCACTTTAGAGGTGTATTGAAAGCATATAAAGCCTGGCTAGCACTGGTGCAGTTATCCTGCATCCCCTTGTTGTGCTTCGTGATGGGTAGTGCAGTCAGGCTGTGAATTAATCCAACTTTCTTTATGGAATGTACTCCTAATTCTTTTTTCCAAATAGAGCAACAAATGATATCTGAGCAGAAATAGTTTGTCATTAAAAGAACGAAGGGCAATTTTGATAATGTTTCTCCTTTCTAAATTAATAAAAGTCATATTGCCACAGTTGGAAATGCCAAAAATATTCGCAAGATGAAATCTGGTGATCTCTTGATGGAAGTTTTATTAGTTAAATAGGTCGAAACCATTCTAAAACTGAAATGTCTTGGTAGTATTGATGTTATAGTATCTGTTTATACTAGGTTAAATTCTATTTAGGTAGTAATTTCAGCTGACGATTTGTTCAATGTTTCAGATGAGGAAATTCTAAATAATCTTGTTGAAGAAAAAGTGGCACGTACAATGCCTTACAGTTAGGAGAGAGGGCTCAATTATAAAAATTAAACATCTCATACTCACATTTGCAACTCCTACACTACCTCAGTCTATCAAAGCTGGTTATCTAATTTGTAGTGTTCGTCCTTATATCCCAAACTCTTTGCATTGCTTTTGCATGTCCAAACGTTACATAAATCTCAACGTTTGGACACGTAAAAATTACTTGTCGGGATCCTTAACGTGTGCTCCATGTGCTTCTGTTGGACATGATAGGAGTACATCTTAATTACAAGAAAAATGTATCAACTTCAGTGGCGAACATCTCTCTTACTCCAGTTCATGCCAAACATGCATATTAGAAAAAGAAATTACAACTGTAAAAATAAAACAAAACTTATCTTACCCCAAAGCAAGGTGTGTAGTGTCACCCCGTATTCCTCAACAAGGTATTAGTTATTCACAAACTGTTAAAAAAGTTATGAAATCCTGTAGTACCCAAACAGATTGCTTAAGTCTTCACATTTCAAAATTATCCTCAAATATTTTTAATAAAAATGTCTCACCTATTTTAAAACATATTACTCCAAATTCTTTTGCAAAATTAAAATCATATAGACCCCAAAAATTGAAGCAAGAGAATGGGCCCATAAGTCACCTTTTATAAGTAAAAGAACTATAGCTTCTTCTAAAAAAGTTGCAGTGAAGTTAAATCCTTCAGATGATGAAACACTTCAAAGCGAATATTCATATGAATCCCAGATGGCTTGTTCCAAGGCCGGAACGTTTAATTTTATTTAATGGTGGCCTTTATTTCTTGGAACTGTTGAGTCTTTGTACTCACATAGAAAATGTCAAAACTATTATTAATATGTATAATATAGTGTGTTTTACCATTCAGGAAACATTTTTGAAGCTTCAGTGTTCTTTTAAATTGCGTGGTTATAAATGTGGGAGATAAGATGTTACTCCTGATACAATATCTGGAGGTGTATGCATTCTTCTGTCTTGTAACTTCCCCTATTCTGTTCAGCCCCTTAACACATCACTACAAGCTGTTGAAGTACATGTACATACAACATCTCTCATTACTATTTGTAGTTTTTACTTGCCTCCCCACACTGTTGTTCATGAAAGTGATTTGAACAATCTGTTAGATCAGCTACCTATATCTTTTATATTGCTTGGTGGCTTTATAGGGCAAAACACCTTATAGGGTAGTGATAATACAAACTTTCGTAGTTGCATAATCGACAGTTCATTTCGAATAACACTATTTGCCTCCTAAATTCCACAGAAATAACTTATTTCCACCAACTCTCCAGAAATTTCCATTCATTAGATTTGGTTCTTTTTTTCAGCAGTACTTTATTTTAGTGTTGAAAATTATTTATATAACAGTGATTATTTTCCTCTAATTATAACTCAAACTGATATAAGTAGACCACAAGTCTTCCATTCTTCTTATTCTTATTATCGTGCAGATTGGCCACACTTCCCCCAATTAGCTATGATTATTTACAGCCTAGTTCAACGTGAGGACATTGATGATAATGTGCAAAAAGTTACTGATGCACTTCTAGATGCTGGCAAAAGCATGATTCTCAAGCGCTTCCTAGTTCCACACAAACATCATAAACCATGGTAGAACAATGCATGTCAGATGTCATACAAGAAACAGAAAAAGTTGGGGCCTGTTTTATGTAGGCGTCGCACTTTAGAAAACCTCATAGCTTTCAAAAAAGCTAAAGCTTTAGCTTGTTGAGTATGAATTATTAGTTATTGTTTACTAGCCTCATACTACTTGGATTGCCTCATAGATAGGCTTTTCATAGATCCTGAGCCATATTCATGCATTCTTAAGAAGAAATTGGGAATACTTTCAAGCATCTATTCCTGCATGTTGAAACCCAATATTCATTTATCATTGTTCAACAGAATTTGGAATTGAACCTGGGACCTTTCCCTTTGAAGCAATTAATTCTTTTACTAGACAACAATGACCTTGTCTGTTTACTAACTGATTATTTCTAAAGAATATTTTTTTAACAAATTATTTTGAGATGAAGGAACTTATATTGTACAGTGTAATTAGGTGTTAATGTTTTTATTTATTACTGTCATCTCTTTTCAGAATAAATGTAAAAAAAATTATTGACTTTACAATTAGTTTTTTACCCTAAAGTTGTATCAGTAACAAAAATACTTATTGCATTTTAGCTCTAGTATTCTCATCAGCTTGACAATGACAATGGTTGCTTTGAATCACGTACCCAATGAAGAATACCGAGACTGGATCTCTATTACTTGTAACATTTTCCGTGAAAAATTGCTAGAAGAAGAAGTTTCATCAATGAATTTTGAGGTAAAAAATCTTTTCATTCTATCACAATTTGTTCCACTTTAATTGGTCTTTATTTGCACAATTTATTTAAATACTAATAATGATTTACATTTTGATGGTATTTTGTTACTAAATACTTTGTAAAAAATTTCTATGTTATCAATATTGAAATAATATTAAATGTATACAAAAGAAATTAGATAAAATATATTTATATGTGGATGAAATAAATAAATAAAAGCATTAATATATCTAATTGTATTACTTATAATTTATATAGTTGAGAGTTTTATATAACAATAATTTTAAATGACTAATTTTTCTTATATTTTGATTAAACATTACTTTTCTTAGTTGATAAAAGTTTTGAAAATTGAATTTCATTATTATTATTATTTTCAACTATTTAATACATCTTAATTTAATGCAACATTTATGATTTTGTTATTAAAAAAAGATATTTTTTTTTTATATGAATCAATGGCAAAAAATATACATATATTAACACAATTTTTAATCTTAACAATTTCTTTCAGTTAAGAAAAAAAGCTTGTCAAGTTATTTTCATTTTTTAATGCTTGAGAAAGACAATTTTAATATTTATAAAGATATTTATGCATTGTTTATCATTTATTTTTGTGTCAATGGATCTTAATTGGAAGTATGATTTATTACTCTCTAAAAATGAGAATCCAGTTGCAAATAGTATTTTAAAATGCTTCAATCTTGTAAATTAGTTTTATGACAATATAAGAATATCTATTTCTTAAAAATTTAGGCCCTTAGCATTTGTGTATCTGCTATGATGATTGCTGCTGCTGATGGAAGTTCCATTACAGTGGATGGAGTTGAAACTTTAGCATCTTGGTTTGAAGAAAAACAATCAGAATTGCCTCAGGTTTAAAATTAAACATTTGAAGTTATGAAATTAAAATTTTAAATTTAATTTTATTTTTGCTAAGCAAAGCTTGAAAAAAATATACAACATTTTCATTTCATCAAATTAAACAATAATTAAATTTAAATTTAATTACATAAAATTAAAGTGAAAAAATTAAATGGAATTTTTTTTCTTTTTAAAGTCTGAGAAAACTAAACTCATCTAAGAGTTCTGAAAAATATTCCATACTCTAACATTCTTATTTTAATATAAGTAAAAGAAGACTCATCAATATATTCTTGCATGAATGCATGCTGATTAATTTCTGCTAATAAAATTTACCATTAAGATAATAAGAAACTGATTTTATTTATTCTTCTCTGAAATGTTAAGCATAATGATTTTTACCTTTATAATTTAATATAATTTAATTTTTCATCTAAGAATAAGCATTTTGTAAGACATTAAAATGCAGTTTAAAAAGTTGTAGGAAGTCAAATACAAAAGTATTTCAGTTCTTCATAAAATAACTATACAAGTTCATAAATAATTTTTTAATTGAGCAAATTTACATTTATTGGCAGTACTTTTATAGACACTTTTCTTATACATTTATATACTTAATAAAATTAATGGTTAAGTTAATTATATACCTTAAAACATACTTGCTGTTTATAAATTAACAATTCAAATTTATTTTTTAAAAATCATTGTTTTGAGAATATATATATATCTTCTTGTATAAATAAAGTACACTTTTTGTTCATTCCAAATGTCTTGTGACTTTAAATATTGTGTAAAAATATATTTGATATCTACAGTGCTCTGGTACATCTGTTGCATTAGGATTGTTAATAGAATCTCTAGAAAGATTTGGATGCTCACAGAGTCAAGTGTTGAAGCAAAAATTGCAGAAAGAATGGTTTAGCACTTTATCATCTGAGGTAATGAGCATAGGTTCCTTTTTGATAAAAAACCATGAAATCTCTCTACAGATTATCTTAAAATATATTTATTTTAATCTTAAGTGCATTACAAAGTCAATTCTGTTTAAAGATGAATAAAAAATGAAATTGATTTGACTAAACTACATGTGATTATCAAAATGGAAACACCTGTGAATGAAAGTGACAATTTTGAATCCGCTTCTATTAATTATAACTTATATTATTATGCATTAAAATATAATAATAGCTATCCAGTTTTTTTTTTT
>JAPDSC010004066.1:2494-15892 GCA_026290005.1 Latrodectus geometricus | reverse complement strand
TATATATATATATATATATATATATATATATATATATATATATATACCTAAAAAATTTTGATACATTTTCTAAAAAGTAAATTTACTAAATTGAAAATAAAATTTTAACTGAAAACACTAGTATAAATTATTAACAGTAGCTTGTTTGTTTTTCAGATATTCTTTGTACATATATTTGACAAAAATATTTTATCTTTAAAATTAAAAGGAGGTTTCAAAATATTTTGAAATAAATAAAATAATTTAAAAAGAAAAACATAAATTATGTTAGACATTTCTAAAATAAAAAGTAAGACATTCTTAATACATAAAAAATAAGTAGTTTTAAGTTTTTCAAATAGATAAACTTGATAATTGTTTCATCAAATAATTATTTTTTCGCAAAATTAATTTTGATAATTCAATTAGTGCAAAAAATTTTACACATCATTTCCATTTACACAGATTAAGTGTTTAATTAAAGCAAAATATTACTTCATAAGTATGGAAAATAATATATAATTTAAAGTTATCATGTGAATGTATAGTAGAAACATTTATTTTTAAATGATTCACAAGAATTATAAAAAATAACTAAAAAGACCTCAAATAACTCACATGGGAGGTTGCAATGAATCGAAATGTTCAGGAATTAAAATTTTCTGTCCTTGTTCGCTGGGGTGATCGTTGCAGACTGTTGGAAATCCGAGGGAAAATTATTGCAGTCACTTATAAAGGCTCCAGTTGGTTGGAGAACCAGTCCTTCCCGTCCGCTCCCCTATTTGCTCTTGCATCTTCAAGGTTGCTACTTCCCTCCCGATTCCGAGAGTTGCATCCGAGAACTCATTGTTCAGCGTGATAGACGCCCAAATAATTTTGATTTCTCATTTTTTAATAGGCATATTTCAACTGTTAGAGGAATATTTCCACGTGGTGTGATTACGCTATGTTCACCGTCTACAGTGGATCAATAGACTTTTTTTTATTTTTTTGATTTTCTATTTTCTAAAATTTAATTTATGTCTGTATTATCTCCAAATTAAATGCTTTAGGACATTTGTAGTTGATATGTAAACACATTCATTTGAAGTAAGGTATAAGCAAAAGAGTTCAGATCTGCTTTGAAACATTGTTTATAAAGTGATTCAAATGTCAATGTTTCGAAAACTTCACGGCTTTATTGTGCATTGTCTCTTGAGAAATTTTGCTGTTTACTTAAATGTAAAAGTCATAGGGTTAGTTTGATCAATATTTAAATTAATATGATATAAGGGAAGTTAATTTGATGAATTTCATGGGAGAATTTTTACCATTCTGCAGTAAATTGAATGAATACAAGTTCATCTCTTTCTCAAGCAAATGTATGTAAATTTAGAAAAAAATTGACTTAATTATTGCTAAAATCCCAAACTTATCTGAAATTTGATTTCTGCCTGTATATGTCTTATGGTTTTACAGAGATAATATATTAATTAATGAAAATCTCATTTCATTTAACATAAAATCATTTTTATCTGTATTGTCAGTATTCTTATAACTACTAAATAGAAGAACTGATTTTCTTCGTTAACAGTTAAAAACTGTTGAACTATTATGATCTATACATATTAACATGAAATATGCAATGTATTTACAGTGTAATTTTACAAAACATGAAAGAAAAAGTCTTTTTAAAGTTGATCGTACTATTGGACAATATTTCTGAGTAGTAATAGAATGGCTGGAATAAGAGACTAAAATTAGAAATAAAATACTCTGAATATTGGAAAACTTATTAATTTATTTTTGAGGAATATTAATGAAAGCTGTGTTGGCATTGCTTTTTCAATTTCATCCCAAAATTTTCACTTCCTATTAGAAAAGTGAATTAATCTTCATTGATCATTAAGAAAGTACATTCGCTACCAGAAGAAATGAACTAATTAATAATAATTTAATAAAAAAAAAGAAATTACTTCGCCTTTGAAGAAACTCACTTACCATCAATCAAAATTTAACAAATTTTGTTAATTATTGGTGACTTGTGAATATAAATAAATTCTCTTAAAAAAATCTGATTTTCAAAGACCAAATGAGCTTTTATTTATTCAAAAAGGGATGTCTTTTAACAATTTATTTGGTCAGGTTTGTTTAATCTATTGAAAAAATAAACCCTGAAACTTTTATTTTGATGCAAATAAAATATAATTTTGCATTTTATCTTCTTTAGAGACATATTTCGCATTTTTTGTAAATTTATTCACTATCATACAAAAGTATAATTGAATAAAATCTGGAGATCAGCCATGGAAGCTCAGAAAAAGCATTGTGGAAGCTCTTAATAGTCCAAAGTTCATTGGAATTTCTTATAAAAATGTATATAATTTCTTACAGAAATCTAATAATATAAATTATAGAAATGCTTGTTTATCATAGAAATGTATAATAATGAGGAATGATTTTTTTTTATTCCTCGAGTTTTGTAAAGTAAAAAAAATCATTTTTAATAGTTCTTTTCTAAAACTTTAGGTTATATTACATTTACTTGAGAATTGACAAAACAATCTTGATCTTGTTATCTGGCACAAACTGATGAACCATGCAATGAACTACCGAAAAAGTAAAGAATTTGTAAATTTCTTTGAAGTTTTGAAACATTATATTTCAGACAAAAGCTTACTAACTTCATAATTTTGTTATAAATTATAAGGAAAACACTAATTTGCATATTTTGAATAAAAGCATCATATTTTGAATTTAACTATTTTTTGCAATACGATATCTACATGGAAAATATGTTAAATTTATTATTAAAAAGAAATAGATAACTATATAAAACTGAATATATATACTTTTACAAATGTTTTTAATAACATTTTAATCAAAACATTTTTTTAACTTGAATACAGTATGAAATTCCTTAATTATAATACTTATGCAGGTCAGTAAAAATAACTTAGTAGAGAAGAACATAATGATTTTATATAACATCTGTTCACTATAGAAATTAAATTGTTGTGATTGTGAAGTGCTTCACGTTGTAACCTTCTAATAATTTCATTGCTTATTGTTAAGTTCAAACACACTTTTACTACGTATATTCCAGTATTCTTTCAGATGAAATGAAATGTTTATTAAGCGAATATTGGATAACACAAGTACTCTAATCTTACGCAATATGTTTTTCTTAATAATGTGAGAAATATTATCTCTTAGATGGTGAAACAAATATTAAGTAGTAAAATCTTTTTCTTTATACATAACTGGTTTTCTTTCTTGAAATATATGTTTCCAAAATCTCCATAAAAATGAATAATAATCCACTGCTATGGGTGGTTTAACAGTATAAGCGATTTAAGTAAGAAAATATTACATCAAACAAAAATGAATCAGGAATTATTTTCCTGCCAGACAACAATTTTCTTTTTAGAATGATAGTAAAATTCGCAGAGAGCTTTTCTTATTTATTTATTCATTTCATGTTTTAAGATGTTTTCACAATTAAACATATATAATAACATAAGATATTTTGACGTTTCAAGGGATTTCTATTTAGAACTTGTGGAAAGAAATTACGTATTAACTAACGTTTCCTTTGAAAACCGTTGGAGTAAAACGGTAAACCTTCATTGAATATGATTAAATTAATAACGTTAAACATAGCAAGAAATAAAAATTTACTTAAAATTTATTGAATTTAAGGATAATGTATATAAAATTTATAGTTAACAAAAATCACTTTCCTTTCACCCAGAAAAATACAAAAAAATTATAATCCATACTTTTTTGTTAGAAAAAACAAATTATTTTTTTAAATTTATTTACTGACTTTAAAATAAGAAATTTTGTTTTAGCAAATTTGACACTTTTAGTAAAAAACCTCTATAATTAGTGGTTCTATTTTGAAGACTAAGTAACTAGAACAAAGTCAACTACAAAGTTATTGAGTATTAGTGGTTTAGTACCAAATAGTTGCTTTAAGGAATTTTGAATTTATAACCTCGTTGGTCATTTTTGTGAAATATTTTTACTAAGGAATACCATTCCCCGTTAACTTAGTGATTCTGGGATCTAATGACGATATTTATAAAAGCAAATGGTCTAATTTTATCAGCCTTTAATATTATTTGAAATGCTCTTTATTTTCCAGGTAGCTGAATAACGTGATCTGAATCGAGAAATGAGGCAAGAGAGCTCTCATCGAATACAGTGTTCTTCAGAAAGATTTTGCAATGCAAACACATATGCGATAGTCAATGCTTACGTGTGTAAAGCCAGAGAATTGAATGATCTAATCCATCAATTGTTACTGACAAAATGGTATAATATCATTGGGACAATTTGAGAAGTGACCAGCTGGATCATTCATATTTTGTTGAGCTGAAAACTCTTTTAACGCTTACAGGTGCACTAATTTTATTTTTGAGGTTGGTAGTACTGAATATACCATCAAGTCTCCCTGATGTCATAATATCTCATTGCCTACAAAGTCATCAAATTTTGTCTTTAGCACGAATGCTTAAAATTAAAATGCTAAAAAATCTCTCTTGGAACACTAAAGAACTAGTAAATAAGTTTTCTATACATTTGTAGTAGTAGGTTGATATTTAATACACTCCATATTTCCTGAAATATCCAATTTTATATTTGTTAGGAGTGGTTTTAGAATCACATCAAATGATTTTTTTTTGCAGCTATTAGTCAATAAAGTTAATTTTAATCTGAATTTATAAAAATGTATTAAGGAACTAGTTGTATGCAAATATTGAACTTTACAGACGTTGTTATATTTCAGGTTGACAATTATTTTTCCAACAACAAAATAGTTTGATAAAATTTTTATGGAAAAATTTACACAAATTAATTTTAATAATTTTTTTTTATTTAAGCTTTTTTTTTACTTGATTTAACTTATTTAAAAATATATTTAATTTTCAGGATTTAATCGAATTAAGTTCAGCTTAATTTAAAACATTTAATAGGAAATATTTTCAAAATTTTTCGTTGACAAAAGTTAAAAGTAGATTTTGAATTAGTTATGACTATAAAAAGTTATTTAAATACAATAGATAATTATAAATACATTAGATTATTTCTAATTTTTGGCACTATCTGTTTCGATACACGATTGACATTTGCTAAGTGCTTTGCCCGTTGGTGATTTTGTTTGCATTGTGTTTACATCATCATAACTTTCAATATCACATCTTGAGAAAAATTCTGACTTCTATAATGAATGTTACTCGATAAAGATAATTCAGCAACTTGTACTAACAAAGCACAAATACTTAATGAAAAATTTAGGATGTTTGATATTCATGATATGTAAAATCAAATAAGCTGCTAAAAAATTTCCACAATTTCAGAAAAAATAGTTGATGACAAAATATGTACACTAAATACACCTTTGAAAAAATAACTTTAAATAACTTTATATAGAGGCATTCTCTGGAAATTTGAGCATATATATTGAGAGATTAAGAATGAATCATAACTTAATACACACATTAGCTCCCCTTTTCTATACTAATATATTTTATATTGATATATATTTTGGTATATTAAATTTGTTTGAAACACTCAAAACAATAAAGCAGTTCTATGGATGCGTATTACGTTATTTATATGTGTTTAATATAAGTATAAAATATCTTACGAAATATTATTCATTTTGAATAATTGCTACTGTAATTTTTATAACTATCTATAAATTCTTTAGCGACATTTAATTGAGGATTTTAATGTTTTTAATTATTTTTAAAACATATTCATTTAAAATTCATTTTTAATTTTCATATTTTTTATACTGAAGAAAGGAAATATTTATACATAAAAATGTCTTACTTCTCTAGAAAGTTTTGAAATATAGAATAAGCTTAAACTTAAATAATAACGGGTTTGTAGTCTATATCAGCATAGCTTGCTTAAAATTAATTTTTTTTTTAGCATGCCAATGCTTCAAAGTTTTAAACAGTAATAAGCTTATCATTGGATAAAAATTTCTTTCAAACTGCTTTGAAAAATCTGTTGAAAACCAAGATACATATAATTACTTTGAACAAAGTATTAATGACGTAAAAATTCACTTGATCAAGATAAACCAAGTTAGGGCATTGACCTGTGGCTGATATATATACTCCTATTTCTTCAAGTTCAAGTGCCGCACACACAATGTCAAAAGTTAAAAGAAAAGAAGCTACATTTTTAAGGATTTTCTTTCCAGAAAGTTTCACCTCAGAAAATGTATTTGCCTTTACCTATGATTCAACAGAAAAGTGGAAACATTCATTAGGTCGAAAAACATGAAATGATGATTTTTTTTAGTTCTTTAGAAAGTTAATGCTCTAAATTTTTTGCTTTTTTAACCATTGTGTGTGCTTTTAATTCTGATGAGTAATCGTTATCGAATTTCAAGTGAACTTCCTGATCTATTGTCCACAGGAATAGAAATAATAGAAATAAGTGAAGTTTCAGTAATTTTTGGAAAAAGAAATTATCTTTAAGCATTTGAGATCTTCAAAAATATTTTTTTTAATATTATGAGCATTTTATACACGTAATAGATGAATATTTTATATAATATACCAATATTTATTAATAAGGACATACCTATAGTGTGTGAATGAAGAGATCATACAATTATTCAAGACGATTAATATTTCTAGCTTCAGGAGCATGGTCAAAAATCTGAAATCAGAAAGCTTTCTGTACTTAAAATATTGTAGAATTATCTACATAATGCAAAATAAATACAAATAAAATTGGCATTATTTTGGATTTTATTAGAAAGATTTTCTAATTTAATTTTTAAGAAATCAGCAACAATAATATTTTACCGCACAAATGAAATTTTTCTTAATTCCTTTATAATAAAACTAAAAATATCGTAAAAGATTTAAAAAATTACTCTTTTGGTTTGTACGTTTGAAAAGTTTTGGAAAATTAATTTTTATATTTTTTTTTCTTTATTTTCACACATATTTCGCAAAACTTTCATCAGTTTTACTTTCATGTCAGTGCAATTTGTCCATTTGTGATAAAACTCTAGATATCGTTTATGAAAATATCATCAAAAACTTCTTTAAAATATCAGAAAATAATATAAATAATCAAGAATTCTGTACAGTTAAAAATAGTTTAAAGATTTTAAATATTATCAAAAATTCTGATAACTTTAAAATTATTAATTTCAATTAAAAATTTTTTTATAATATACTTCACCTTAATAACGACATTTTTTTTATCTTTGGACTTAAGCCATATAACTAACAAATTTAAATATATGTAATTTTTTTAATAATACATATATTAAAACTAATAATAATATTTAAGAACGAGTGAATATGATATAATTATAGCTAATAATTTCAATAGTAATGTTTGAAAGTTTTGTTCTCAAGTTTATTAGAAAACCAAAAACCATTAACAACCTAGTTCTTTTTCAGATAATTGTAGCTTTTTTTAGAATTATATATTAATAATCTTTTAAATATGGCAAAAATGTCTCTTTTTCTACACCAACCGGAATTTTTTTTTATTTAATAACACAAATTATGAAGTTAATCATTTAAATATTAATATCGGTATAGTTTATAATAAACTATAAATCCATGATAAAATAAATTGTTTCAATTCCACTATGACTAAATTCATAAATTGGAGCTCTAACATATTTGAATGTTTTTTTGTTAGGATAATTATTTTTTTCAAACTATTAAACTTTTAAGGCTCAAGTCTGTGATTTTATTGTTTTCTTTCATTGGTAAACAACCAATTATAATAGATTTAATTAACTATTTTATTATTAATTTTATCCTATTTCTAAGAATATTTTTTAGAAAACCAAATTGAAATTCTAAATTAAATTCTCAACACTAAATAATTCCTCCTTAATTATACTTTTGGACTAAGAAACTGTAAGATAATTTACTTCTAAGTTCTTTATGGGAAACATGTGGAAAAAAGTTTCCTAAAGCATTTATAAGGGCAGAAAGGGCAAGGATAGAAATTTCACTTTTTCCTCAACCTGATCATTTTTGTGGAGCAATCTAATATTTTAACTCTTTCCATGGTTATGAATATCATTTATTTTGATTACTATTATTTTTTTTTACAATTTTCAACAGATGACATTCTGTTTCAAATTATTGTTTCATTTCATTAACACGTGTATTTGAATTTTAAACTGTTAGAAATAAATATTTATTATTTAATCTTTTACTTTTCAAGTTTGTTTTCATTATTATCATTTCCTTTTTTAACTCTTTTTCAAGAATTCTCAAATTTTTCATGGAATGAAAATACACAATATATTTCAATATCAATTTAAACTAATCATTCAATTTCGGTTTTTTTTAATAAGAAAAATAAATTTTATTGAAAATTTTTTTTCAAGTACTAGTTAAAACATTTTTTTAAGTTTATTTTTTATTAATAAAAATCACACATTTTTACTTTATTCAGCCATTTTTACTGATCTTTTCACAAAATATATGCACAATGATTTCAGTTATAACATTTTACGAAAAAAAAAATTACCTTCATCTACATTATATAGTGAGATTATTATTTATATTATATTTTTGTAATTTTCTTATCTCGTTTGTCTCATGTGAACTTAAATTTTTTTTATTTCTTATACATTATCCCTTCATGTTAGTTTTTTTTTTGGTTTATAATGGTAACAATTTATTTGTAGTACATATTTTAAACATCAAATCTTTGCAAAAAATTTTTTTTCAAATTCCTTTTCTCTTTTTGTGATTCTCTGAGGAAAAAGAAGACAAGTTTTCCTTTTCCACCTCCATTTTTTTCATATTTCTGTTTCCGGTTATCATTATTATTGCCAAATATTTTAATTCTATTTCGATTTAAGAAAATTTTAGATTGATTTCATTCTTAGTCATAAGAAAAAATTTATCTATTTATCTACATTAATGGGGTTTTATGAAAATATACCCAATTTGCACAATGTAACTAAAATTATAATAAAGAATATAAAACATTAATCAGTTATGGATCAGAAAAATATTTTTATTTATTATTTAGACTAGATGAATTTAATCTGTTTTTAAGTCATCAAAAATATTTTTAAAATTATAATTCATGGCCAATATATAGAAGTTAAATTATCTGGAAATATTAACTAAAAATGGTTTTGTTAATATTTTAATATGATTTAACTTCTGTAGTCTAAGGCAAATAACTTGACGTAGACTATATATTATTTTCATAATAGTATACGCTAAATGTATTTGCTATGCATATTATTTTTGATTTAAGAGAAATATAAAAAAAATAAAGACTGGAAAATTGTCTTTAACCAAATTAGGCTTAATGAGATTTATTTGAGAATAAAGACTTAATAGCGTACGCAGTATTTAAATAATAATTTTAAATAGTGTTTAAAAAAATTTATTTCTTACTAAAACAGACTCATAAATTACATATCATACCAAAATAAGATATTAAATGTGTCATATATCCTTATTCAAATTTTATTTCAAAGTAGGACGTGAAGATTCATTAGCATTAAATCAAATGTGAAGATTAATTAGTTTCGATTATTGAATCTAGAATTTTGCTTAGTATATACAAAAATGTTATAGATATATATTTGCATTTAAATTCTTAAAATATATTTTAACATGTTAACTTTAAATGGTATACAAAATAATATGAAAATAAGTTAGGTAGATAATAAATAAACACGGAACTGGACTTATGATAATAAGCGGACATTTTAAAGCCTCGGTGGGCCATAAGGCTATGAGCACCTAAGGTAAAAGTTTGATTCACCTCCAATTTTTCCTCTATTAGCTTTAATTGGAAGCAATGGAATGGCTTTCAAGCTCAGGAGGGATCCTATTAGGAGCTAGGCTCCCGAATCACCATTTCACCCAGTGATCTCTCCTAACTATGTTGCGGCTTCAGAATAAAACTGCTTCTTTTCTCAGGAATTGGAACATTAACCAAAGACAGAAAAGAAATGATCCCTTCTCCCAAGCAGTTTTGAAAAACATATTTTATTTTCTACCTCCCTGTCGAATTGAACATCACACTCCATACACGTGTTTTAACTCTATCAATGAACTTAAATGGTTATATTTTCATATTAAACTAACGTAACCAACTAAAAAAACGCCAATAACCTCAAATTTATAATATAAATGATCCTTGAAACAATCAACCACATTCCAACAGACGGTCCTCAAATGTACACAAATGGCAATAGGAGTGACCAAGGCCTTTCTGGAAGGCTGATCATCATCGAAATTCCTACTTTTAAATATTGCTTCAAATATAGAAATTCTGACTATTGTCTGTGTTTAGGTCAGAGATTATTGCAATTGAAAATGGCCTTGTTTGTTGAAAGTATTACTAAACCTGATTTTAATACTATATGGATACTCACTGACAGTAGATTCTCAATTCAACACATAAGTATTTAGAGGGAGCTTCGTGACAGAGACTCTTATCAACAGATTCATTAATGGTTTTGAAATCCATATCTAATGGGTACCATCTCAAGCTGATATTTCTAGCAACTACATTAGGGTTGATACCCTATAGAAAGCAGCTGCTCTAGTTACTACTCAACCAGATATGTGTATTATCTTCAATGAGGTTTTCTCAGAGAAAAAGAAATTGAATAGGGACTTCCTCTTGAACATCATTGGTATTCTAGAAAGAATCTTGGTGATGCTATATTTTTCGAGGGCAACAAATGCCAGCAGACAAGTCCTTAGCTACTTGTTGGTGGACACTTGAAGTCTCTCTCGTTTGAGCAGGGAGGAAAAAATTTTAAGACTTGCACCAAATATAAATTTGCTCAGGCTTCCCCTAAAAGTATTTTAAATCATATAGATTTTAAATTAGACAAGGTGTTTTCCAAACTTCTTAATTTTTTTAGTTTTTCTGGAAATGTTTGGTTTTATGAAGTCAGTTTGATTTTGTTATGTCAACAAGGAATCAGAAACAACAACAAACACAGAATCTAAATCACCTTTAAGAATTTTCATCTTGGCTATTTCTACTTGCCTTTATTTAGTAAAACAGAAAGATTTTCAAACAAATTTTCGCATATATTAGCAATTTCATAGTGAAATAGAAGCTCATTTTTGAAATTTTTTCTTGGTAAATATCTTAACCTAAATATTATTTCTATTTTTTGAAGTGAGAACATTTCTCTTATGAAAAATATAAAAGCCGTGAAATGATAATATGAAATTTAGTCTTATAAAAGAAGGCACCCGTTTCGAAATTTAGAATTCTAGACATAACAAGGCCTTTGAAGATACTGATAGATATTGATATGAAAAATGTAATTCTATTTCATAGTTTGAGTTTATTAAACAAAATGAGATATCATTTCAGTTTCAAAGAATACAAGATTACATTCTAACCAAAAATAATATTAAATAAAATATATCAATTAATATATAAAAATTTGCCCGTTTGATATTTTTCAAATTTGATGCTCTAGACTGTTACCATGTTGCAATTTTCTGTAACAAATTCTAATGAATTTTTATTTAATTAGAAGGTGCAAAAAATGAAATGAATAAATACATACTCATTCTAGCAATGTGATCTTCAGAATTATGCTTGACTTGATTTGAAGATAAAATCTTTTCAAAATTTTATTTATTTTCTGTTTTATTTTTTCCTAATTTAATATCCACAACTTTATAATTCATTAATAATTTACGAAAAATATATTAAACTTTTGATTAATTCTAAATTGTTTTTTGAAATATATAACATTGATGGCGTCGATTTCATTATTCATTCATTGAAATTTGTTTTGAAGCAACGGTTATCACTTCTTTGATATTTAATTTAAAACGTAAAATAATTAATCTTGGTTTTATGGTATATAAATATAATTTCTTAGGTAAGTTTCTATATTTTCAGAAGAGTATCAAATAATAGCGATATAAATCATCCCAAGAATTTCGATGAAACAATGATATAAAATGATATGAAATACATATTATCGAAAATTTCTCTCAATCATCTGAAAATTCAATGAACTATTCCATTTTAATTATTTTAGTTTTAAATTTAATTTAATATTGAGAACATAATTATTGCTAAAATATGAATCAAACTTCGTGTGTTATGAACTTCATGTGTTAGATTGAGGAATGAAATAGATAAATTTAAAAATTGCACTTTTATAAAGTATTTAAAAAAGTAAAAAAAGTATTGTATGATATAAATTTCACAAATGAAATTCCTTTATTTATTGAAATAACTATAGATTAATTCAAGTTTCCGAATGAATTTTCCTATATTTAGTTTGAAAAATATATATATCAACGATCCTTACTTGCACTGAATACAAGAAAACATGTATCTTTCAAAAGAAAATATTACAGGAAATTTAAAATACGATTATGAATTCTGACTAACATAAAATCATAGGCAACAAAATGATTTTTAGGGAATAAATAAAGTTCTTTCATTTGAAGGGCAAATGACCTTATGTTAAATATTCCTTACTCCAAACGTAATCTTAAGATTTTCCCTTGGGAATACTTGTTGGAGCATTTTTTTTAATATTGAGGAACGAGAAATAATAGTTTCCTTTCATAGCATCCAATAGAGTTCGAATAACTCACCCATAATGTGTTTTTTTTTTTTTTTTTTTTTTTTTTTTTTTTTTTTTGCTTCGTATTGTCGGGTCATTATTACAAATTTGAACTTCATTTCCGTTTATTTAAAATGAGAAATATTTGCACGAAACGGAATAGAGTGAAACGAGAAATACAAAAAAGAAGAAATTTGCAAAAAATTGATTTTATTTTGTTTCTGTCTGAGGCGTTTCCTACCTCTATATCTTCCAAGAAAATAGAAGTCAACAAAGAAACTGTAAAAGATTAATTTGGAATTTGTTTGGTTGTTTTTACTCCAGAATCATTTTTCCACGTGCGTATATTTAACTTCAAATTTTAACTTGACTTAAATATGGCACTTACAGGTTAGATTTTAAAATGAGATCAATTACACAAAAAAAGGATCAACAGTAAAAATAAGTTTATTAAACATAGTTTGAAATAATCTCATTGCTTGGAATTTAAAAACAAGCATACAGGTTTAGTTGAAAATGGCAAGTTTTTCTAACTTGAAAAAAAAAGTGGAAATGTTAAGTGAAGATTTTGACATATTATGAAATGTATAAATAAGAAAATTATTCAAATTAATATTTTTTTCATATTAATATTTCATCACTAGATTTGTAGTTTACTATCAATGTTTACGATCTTTATAGATTTATTAATAATCAAAGTTTGCCTAGATATTGAAATATTTTTAGTTACAGTCGTTTGTGCTGTAATGACAGTTTTATTTATTTATTAATTTATCATTATTCTTGATTTCCTTTAACTAATAACTTTAAAATAATTTTAATCTTTTTTAAAAATATAAAAGAAT
>JAPDSC010004060.1:92-13757 GCA_026290005.1 Latrodectus geometricus | reverse complement strand
GTGAATGATTATGATAATGATCAAAATATCTGTAAATATTGGAATGCGGTTTTCAATATGGTTATGATTTGGAGACGTCTGTTTCATAATAATCTATTTGTTTAGGCTTTTTAAGCCATCTTATATAAGGGATATATTATTGGAGACGTCAGTCTCATCATTCACGAATAGTTAATTGTTAGGGCTACTTTAGTCTGCTTCATTAGTTAATTATGTGTGTAAGAGACGCCAGTCTAAAAAATATAACTATCGGCTTCTCAAGCCATGTGATTGATTTCAAATGCTTGTTTTGTGTTGTGATGCTCTAAAAAAATAAATTAAAATTAGCATCTGCAATTTTCTTCGCAATTATTTCACCCGAACCTATGCACTCTGATTTACCATTATTGGATACCAATTCAAAATAGAACGTTGGGAACTTTACTAAAAGTAACATTGGTTTTCTTTAACTATTGAAAAATGTCCTGATATTTCTTGAAAATAGTGTCCTGAAAAAAAAAAATTCTGCACTCCGACCCCTGAGAGTGTAATTCAACAAAATATCTTACTGGGAACAATGATTATCTCAGACTGTTGGAAGGCTTTCGGGTATTGGCTATGTACACTTTTCTGTTAACTATTTTGAGACTTTTAAGAATCTGGGGCCCATACTTTAAAGGTATGTGGTCAGTAATCGAAAGAGATTTAAAAAAAATGTTATCGCCTGCCTGGCACCATATATGCCATTTTTTATTCCTATTTCGCTGAATGTATGTGGTAATGGATGTACACAGATTCTACTCAAGATAAATTTAAGAATATTTAACAGCTGTTAAGGAATTCTGTGTACCTAAAAGTGTATGTGAGGATTATTAAGCTTAATAAGGTGAGAAGATTTTTCTTTTTATGCTTACACCTGTAATTTTTGTTTTGATACAAAATGCATTTTATTTAGTTTATTAAGTTTGCTTATATTGTCTTCTTTGCAATTTCATTACATTTTGCTTGCCATACATGTTTGCACTGTGATTGATGCGAACAGGAATGGCGCCAAACAAAATCGCCAGGGGGCACCCTCAAGTATAATTTTACCTATTTTTTCTTTTATTGATATATATATATATATATATATATATATATATATATAATTAATTTGATACAAAATAAAGATTTTTTAAACAATAAAATATGAAAAAAAGTATGATATTGTATGAATCATCAATTGCATTCTTGGGGAATCCCCCCCCCCCACAGAAACCTATTTGCCTTTTTAAGAGCAGTAGGTTTTTTAAATTTTATTTAATGTTTAACATTTTATATTTGTATAAATATATTTAAACATTTACTTTTCTTTTTTTTAAGTTATATATACAAATTGATTTTAATAACAATTTATACAAAATTTTTTTGTTTTTTAAAGGATTTTAAAGTTGTTTGGGTTAAAAAAAATAAATATAAAAAAAAAATTTAATGCGAAATAAAATTTTATCTTGGCTCAGTTTGTCCATTTTTTTTACTTTGCACCATAAAACCCAACCAATTAACCAATTGCATGCTTTTTGTAGACAATAGTTTGTGAATTAAATACTCACCTTTGAACATGGTTGCTTATAGTGGTTCATAACTGTAGGTCCTGATTGAGTAAGCCTTTGTATGACAAGACCTTATATAGCAAGCCTTTATATAGCAAAAAACAAAACAAATGGACCTTCACAGCAGAACTTAGAAAGTCAAGTGCTTTGAGCTGAGCTGTATTTACAGAAAAATCATGATCTTGAGATAAAAGGAAATATTTCATAAAAATCTTGCTATTCATAATGTGTGTGGCTCTGTACAGTTAATTTAGTAAACAAATTTAAATCGTTATTCTTAAAGTTGAGTAAGATATGTAATCAATAAGTAAGGGAATTTGAATGTAATTTAATCAGTTACATTTAAGACTTTTGTTAAATGGTCACTAAGAATAATTTTTTAATGACATTAAAAGTCTTATTTAATAGTAACATAAAATTGTGTATTGTTTTATCTAGCTTTTACAAGAAATGATTAACGTAGATTGCTTTTAATTCATGATGGGGTACTTTTTAAATAATAGGTGCTAATGTTAACTAAATATACTTGATTTACTACATGTTTTTTTTCTGATGTTTTATACAAGGTAAATATGATTTATATTAGAAGTAATTAAAATAATTTAATTAAGAAATGTTTATTCTTCCAAAGCTGTAATCTACTTATTGAGTTTTGCATTTGTTTAATTTAAATGTTTCCTTCAATGTTTTTAACTACTGTATCAGGAACAATTTATATATTATTTCTTTACTAAAAATCCCTCCTCCTTTTTTTTAAAACTACTTGATATTAAATTTTGTGGCTATTTTCTTTGCTAAATGCATTAAGCTTCCATTTTTATTGTTAAAAGTTCCTGATATTAGATTATCAAAGTAATAAAGCTCCATTATAATTGACAATTCCAATTGATATGTATTCTATGCTCATTTTAAAATTTGTAATATTTAGTGATAATAGAGCGTAAAACTGATGGATTTTTAGTTGGATTTTTTTAATCAATTCAATAAAAATAGCAATAAAGCTTCCTAGTACAATACACAGATTTAGAGTGATTTTTAATTTTTGTGCCAAGTACTACTTATTTTATTGTAATTTAGTGCCAAGTACTTGTTAACTTAAATTACTTTACATAGCACAATATTTGGTTTTCAAAATCCTGATCATGCTCATCTTGAACTTTGCATATTGCAATCTTGCACACTTTTTGATTTTGAATATTTCATTATGTTTATTTACTACACAAGTATTACAAAACTAAATATTAAAAACTTAGTGTCACAAATTTTACAAAAATTACACATAACAATTTTACATAATTATTTAAAGACAGGAACAAATCTGATTAGGTTATCTTTTGATATTTATCAATAGTTCGAGTCATTAAAGAGGTCATTATCATTTTACAATCGAAGTATTTAAAAATCTTGGTACAGCTTTTTTCACCATATAGAGAGATGTTGGTTAATTTTCAAAGCTGTTTCTGAAAATTATTGAACAATGTAATGCTTACAATTGTATTTTATCAATAGACTTCTTTAAGAATTAATTAAAGGAAATTCTTCCTGGTATCTTTGAATTGCAAAATATTTTAAAAGCCTTATTTCTATATTTTATTTAATTCTCTGCTAAGTTATCAAATTATATTTAATTTTATTTCAAAAGTCAAACCATTATTGCAAGTAATGTATGTTATACTAAGTAAACTTATTTTAATGTAATTTTTTAATTTACAGTAAATAAATATGAATACAATTACAATAAATTAATGTGTTTTCTGGTAAAAATTAGTTATGTATTTAAAAAAAAAAAAAAAAAAAAAAAAAAAAAAAAATCATGCTTCAAAGAAAATGTTGAAAATGCTTTATCAATAAGCATCAGAAATTAATTTGGACTAAATGCTTAAAAATTTTTATCGTTAGCAAATATTTTTTAAAGATCTCCAGTACTTGTCTCTTTATAATAAATTAATTCAGTTGACTAACATATAGTCCTCATGGCAATAAAATTTATATTAACTTTGATATAATGAATTCATTATGTGAAGATATTTTACTTTCAACTGTATTTGATAATAACTAAAAAGCAACTAATAAAATTTTCTGAAATAAATGTGTGAAAACATTCTTATCCTAGAGAAATTTTAATGATTTAAAACTATATACTGTTTGTATATTTGTCAATGCTATTTGAATACATTCCATTGATCAAAGAATAAATTATTTGTTTTCAGAAATGTTGAATATGATTAGTTTTATCAAAGCTTAAAATGCAATGCAACAGGAATGAAAGGAATTTATGAATTGGCAAAGATATTTTATCCTGTAATTCATGCTCCATTCAAATCTTGTATAATCCTATAGTCAATGTTTTTATTGCAATAATATAAATATCGTTAAAATATTACAGTCTACAATATTACTGCTTATTTCTAATATGAAGATTAAATCTGAATAATGAATCTTAGTACACATTAAGCAATCAAAATTAAAAAGTGAATCTCCAAAATAAAAGTGAACATTATTTAATAAAACTATCATAAAAGTGATTATATTGCACAATTTTTTTAAATTAGTATCCTTTAGTTTGATTTTTTATTTTAATATTAAATAATCTTCTGATAAGATTATCAATTTATATTTTTTTAATTCTTAAAAATAGCTTTTAAACATTCATAATTTTATTGTATTCTACAGTATCCAGAAGTCATACCAGAAATAAATATAAGAAATCCAAGAGGATTATCTGATGAAAAATTAAATAGGTTTGTTCATTTAATTTTATAATTATTAGTTTTATGTCATTTTAAATATTCAATGTTAATCTCATAATTTTATTGTTTTAATCACCTGTGTAAAACACTAGTTTTTTATGCAGATTCATACTTAAAAAACACTTTTCATTTATAAAATTTTTATGTAAAACCAAACAAGTTATATTAATAAAATAAGTGTCTGTAAATAAATGCATTGTTTGTTCTAATATACAAAATATATATGAAATGTAGCTACAAATTTTTAAAGTATTTTCTTTAGTTGAATTTAAGGTACTATTTACTAATAATATGAAATGCAAGTATAGCAAAACAGTATTTTATATGTTAAAAACTAATATTTAGATAACCATTATTGGTAGACAATTAGAATGTCTGAAAATCTTAAATTAGAAATTGATTATTGACATTGAAAATAATTTTAGATCCTATTAAAAACTGTATGCTTTATAACAAGATAGGGTTTTCATTGTAAATTTGTTATCTTGTACATTAAGAGAAACAGTAAAGTTAAAATTATTTCTGATATATATACTATTGGAATTTTGTAAAATTTATGAAATATTTAATATTTCATTTCAGTTTTATTTTTCATCAATCCAGTAGTTTTTTTGAAAAAAAAATGAACATTACAGTTTGCACTTTTATTTAACCATCATTGTTAATAATTTAAAATATGATGATGTAAACAATAATTTAATTTTTATGCTTTACATTTTCCTACTTAGCATTATGCAAGACTTGATTAAGATTGCTGAAAGCAAAAAAGGAAATTCAATGTTATTTGAGATTATTGAGGTAAAAATAAATTTTCTTATTTAATTAATAAATGTCTTGCATTTTAAGAATTTGTAACAATCCATGTGATTTTAAAATAAGCTCATTATTTGTATTTTGATTACAATATAAAGTTTTACCTTTGCCCACAATAAAAATATTAAAAAAGATTCATAAGCTATTTGAGTATACTGCATGCAATTAGAATTATCAGAAAATTTAGTCATTTTAAAATATTGAGAAAATAACATAGTTGAAGTATAACGGTATTAAAATGAAGGAAATGGCTTTAAGTTCAAAGTATCAGATCATACTTCTGCATTTACTATTACTGGTCTAGAAAACCATGATTGTAAAAATATTTTATTGGTGGAAAAAAAAATGGTCATAAATTTATCTGATACAATGCTTTTTTTTTTCCTAAAAATATTTTTTACTTATCTGGATTTGCACAGCTGGAAATCTATTGAAATTCCTGAAAATGTTTTCATGCTTTAGAAAATTAATGGAATTTTGAGTTGATTGTCATAGTTCACTTTATTAATTTTATAAAACCATCATACTATTACATTTTGAGAGTTATATATATATATATATATATTGTACTTTTTTATACTGTATTTTTTAAATATTTTTAATAAAGCATTCTAGATAATTTTGAAATAAATAATACAGGAAAAATGTTATAAATTTAGAACTTCTTTAAATTAAAATACTCTTTCTATTACAAAGGTTTAGGGGAGTAGGGATACAAATTTCATACTTTAACAATTTAATTTTCTTGTTAAAAATTCATATCAGTCAGTTATGTCCTCATTAATTTTTCATAGGCTGCAAAGGATCATTTAACAGTTGAAAATCGACCTTGTGAAGAGTGTGCCATTTGCTTGTATGGTTTTCAAGATGATGATGTGTTCACTAAAACAGAATGCTATCATTATTTCCATTCCCATTGCTTAGCTCGTTATGTAAAAAATGCTGTAGAGGGAGAATCTAAATGTGATGAAAGTGATGAGAAAAATAAAAATACTGAGGTATGATGAAAGAAAATATTCTTTAATATGAAATTTACACTTTATTTACTATTTAATTTTTTTGTTTGACTAATTATGTGATTTACATTTTTAAAATGTCTAATATTTGCTGATGTGTAAATAATTTTTTTAGTTGAAATAATTTTTATATTAATATAAAAAGAATGTTTATGTTTAGTTTTCTAAACAAAATGACTGCTTTCAAAAACCATTGATTATATAATTTTTTTTCCATTTAGTGTTGTATTTTTTATTAGAATCTTAAATATTATTAATTTTATTTAAGAATATTGTATATCAATCAATTCTATAAGTCTATTAGTTTTTGCTTTATATTTCATTACAGATAAATCGTAAAATGAGAAGCAAGTTTAGAACATTCTCACTTTATATAATCACATATATTCTATACAGATGTTTTAATTAGTTATCAAGTTAAGATAATATGAATGATGAATTATTAAAATTATTGGATAAAATGGAAGTTATATGATTCAATAATTAATTAGATGAAGTATAGTTATAATAAATTATTCATTTTTTAAACTTTTGATTCACATTTGTGCAAGATAAAATACATAGTAAAATTTTGACAACTTTAAGCAACATCTTTCTTATGTAATCATAGTTAAATTACTTTTTAAAAAACTTTGAAATTATTTGATTATATTTCACTAGAATATCTTCGGTTGCACAATGCATATGAAAATCAAATATGTAATTATTTGGAAATCAAATATATAGAAGAAAAGTTGATAGAAATAAAATGTTGCATTAGCTGTTTTTTATATACATAATTCTTCAAGTATTTAGTAGTAGCATTAATAAATATGTAAGATAGCAAAAAAAATATGACAATAATTAATGTAAAAATCATGCAGGTGTACTATTTGATACAAGTTAATTTATGTAATACTAGATGTGTAATCTGCTTGTTTTGCTGACATTTTGTTTTCATTGAATAGGGATAAGTGTATATGTTTCTACTTCTATTTAATCTTAAATTTTCTGGATTTAATATTTTTGAAATGTTTTAAACAAAATGTAGAACAAGTGTGATTAATAAAAGTTGTTGATGATTGATCTATCATTTAGATTTAAGGTAGGGTAGTTCTAAAAGAACCTAGTATTGTGACTATAGGCCTATTATACCATATCCCAAAGAGAATGCTCTTATTTAAAAAGAACCAGTAACTGATGAAAAATTTAGCAAATATTTAACAGGGATATCCTGCAATATCCTAGGTTCAATTAAATACTGACCCAAGTATTCAAATCTATGTTTGGAAAGAGTTTCACATTCACATGGACTATGTAATAAAGTTTCCTCTTTATGTTGGCAACCCTTGCAAGTAGGATCATCTAATACTCTCAGACATCTCACACTTTATGGTGAGATGTCTCTTAAGGTGGCAGTGTGTCCTTTTAACATCTTCTAATAAGCTTTAATAACTTTTTTGCTTTTAACTATGACATGTATTGTTTAATAGCTTTGCTTGTCTTTGATCACTGGGATTATACCAGATCAAAAACTGTTGTTTCCTGAAGAGACCAAAAATTTTGCTTTTTATTGGTTCTTTTGGAATACCTCTGGTTCAGAGCCCCCCCAAAAATATGTTGTTGATCCAGCCTTCTCTAACTCATCAGCTAAGAGATTTATTATATTGGCAAATCTGCACTGAGTGGGGTAGCATTCCCAGACAAGAACAGAAATTAAGATAGGCTTCTGTAAACCAGTAATATAGCTGTATTGTCAGAACAGATAATTATTCTTTTCTGAAAATAGTTATGTCCATAGTTTGTCATTCTCATGTGCAAGCATATTCTATTGCACATGAGAATGGCAAATACTGCTTCTTGGAATATAGCATGTTTTTTCAAAGGAATGACAATTTTGTACAATGGACAAGAGACAACTGGACAGCAAATACCAGCCCTAGTGTTGGAATTCATTTTTGAGCCATGAGTGTACCAGCAAGTACAAGTTTCACTAATGACATATTTCACTCTTCTTATAAAGAAAAGTTGAAGCAGTCATGTTATCAGTAGGTATTCTTACTGAAAGACTAATTATGTCAGTATTAAGGTTAATGCACCTAGATAAAATATAGAGTGATCCTTCCAATAATCTTTTAATGCAAATTATAGCTTCTGCCTCTATATGCATGTAACAAGGATGCAAATGAAGTAAAAGCTCAAGTGCAGATGTGGGATTTGTTTTAATACACCCAAAAATAACTACACAAAACAACCTTTGAAATTTTATTAAATCTGCCTTGCAGTTTTATTTCTGATTCTAGACCACCAGACTCGTAATGATGGGAACAAGGGGACAAATGATCGTGATGTAAATCCAATGAATAACTTTGAGATTTAGGCCCCAAGTTCTTCCAAGTGGATTTCTATATGACTAGAAAGCTTTTTTTGCTCTTTTAATACAGAAGCTCAAATACTTGTTCCAACTTAAGCTCATGTCAAAGAATATTACCAAGAATTTCACTTCTTTGGAACCGAGTGGTTAGCACTCTTGCCTTTAGTTCAATAGTTAGTTCATGGGTTCAAAATCCACTTTATGCTGCAGGTCCTGGTCTAATTAGCTCTAATGTTCAGAAAATGGTCCTTGAATGACAAACAAATAATTTTTTGTTGTAAAAAAAGTTAATTCTTGATCAAAAAAGTTATCTTTTTCTGATTGAGATTCTTTTTTTTTTTTTGTGAAGCAATCATAATAATTTTTTGAGGATTCATATAAAGACCTTCATTATTACACCTAGTCTCAAGTCATTTAAGAGCACCATGATGCTAAAGATTGTTTTGCCAAATTTATCTCTGACGATAACTAAATCATCTGCATACCTAATGATAGTTATGCTGGGTTTGTTTAAAAATTCTAAAATTGAATCTACAATGTAACACTACAAGATGCATAAAAGAACCCCTCCTTGCAGATAACCAGCTTTGGTTTGTATCATCATGTTTTCTCCTAAAAAGAGACATTGTCAAATCTGTTATTGAATAGATTTTTGATGGAAAAAATATAGTAATTCATTAATTCACTTTCTAGCAAGAGAGTGTAGGATGTTTTCAATAGGTGCTTTATCAAAAGCACCTTTAATACCTAAGAAACAGCTAAAACAAATTTCTTGGTTAATTTCCAAAATGAATTACAAATTGTAGATCATAGTAAACTAGATTTACCTAGTTGATATGCATATTGAGAATTAAAAAATGTTTCATCCACCAAGCAAACTTCTTTAATTTATCCACTTTTGAATTGCCTGTTGAATAAAAGATGATAAACTGATAGGTCTGAAAGATTCGGCTTCATGTTAATTATCTTTTCCTCTTAAATAAAAATTATTTTTTATACCCCTAAGAAATATCTAGATATATGGCTAAAGTTTATCCATGCCCTCAAAATTCTATAAAGAATTAGGATAATACACTGGATTCCTTTGATAAGTGGAGCTGGTACAGTACCATCCATTCCTAATCATTTATAAGGTTTAAAGGTAATCATAGCTTATTTTTTAGGCAACATCCCATATACTTATACAACATTTTGATGTAGAAAATGTAAAGTTATTTCTTTGGAAAAGTGAGATATGTGGAAAGTTTCTTAGACAGAAATGGACAGTGAACTCTAAATGAGTCTACCAGTGTCTTCCTACTAGATTCTGAAAACTTGTCATTTTAAGGGTGTTAGGAAGTAATTCTTGTTTTTAGAAATTATTTTAACAATCTTACAGCAGCAAACACGTTCTTAATTTGAGTACAGTAATTTTGTTTTGAATTCTTTTAGGAATCTCTTATAGCTTTATTATAAGTGGTGAGTGCTAGTTTATATTTCTGCCTCTCACCATTCTTCTTAGCTCTATTGAAGAGATTTCTATATTGTCTCTGTAATTTGCTTAATTCTTTTGACCACCAAGGAACTTATCTTGGTGAGAATACATTATTTATTATTTATTTACAAATGCCTGTCATTTAGCTGCTAGGCCATTAGACTACGGGCTATCAAATATTTTAGATATGACAAGTAAAAGCAGATAATGCAGGGCACTCGTCCAAATATGAAGCAATCATGTTTTGTTCAGACATGCAAAGAGAACATGTAGGGAAGTCCACA
The DNA here is from genome assembly GCA_026290005.1 of Latrodectus geometricus. NCBI lineage: Eukaryota > Metazoa > Arthropoda > Arachnida > Araneae > Theridiidae > Latrodectus > Latrodectus geometricus. The sequence goes on along the minus strand of JAPDSC010004060.1, from coordinate 3,496 downwards.
CGGTTGAAACAAAAGAGATGGCCACAAAGACAATCATGCCCAGTCAACACTCTAAAAGAAGCAACTTCAATCACTCGAAGCAAGTCAGGAATAGAGTATGTAGTAGAAAAGAGTACATTCCAAGGCCTGCCAATTAAGGCGCAAAGTTGTGTCATGGGGAAAGCTTTGCACCTTTTAAGTGGTAAGCCTTAGAATTTACTTTATGTAGAATGTGAATGTAGAATACATTATTATAACTCTACAATTTTGATAGTATTCTTGGAGAATTGCATATTGCAAATGATCAAGGGCAGACTCCAAATCTGTTGTCTAAAATATCTTGCCGAAGTCACCTTCCTAGACCTTGACTTCCAGGTCTTTTTTTTTGTTGGAGCCCCAGTTAGTCTTTTTTGGGTTCTTGCCTACCACCTCTAGTCTATTTGTGCCTAAAAAGAAAAGCTAATGTATTAGTGGCAGATAAGCTTACTTCATCACTTTTCAATCATTAATAAAGTTCACATACTTACTGTTATATAGAGTTAAATTAATGACTTCTCTTGGATTTACTATAATGGAAGTCAGTTGATTACTTTTATTTAGGATAAATAGGTTATCATACAAAATGAATTCTAGAAGATGCTTGCCATATCTGTTATCACTACTTCCACACATAATGTGATGATCATTTGTATTGCAGCCTATGACGAGTCTCTTGCTCATATTGTTATGTTCTAAGAGACTAATATTCTACATATTGAATGTGTTTATGTTCAAAAAAAGAATATTTGAATTTTATATTTGATTCCTTGCAATAAACAAGATACTTTTACAACAACATTATTCCCATTTAGGTAATTAATCAAGATAAGGATGTTTAGATTGTTGCTTACAAGATTAAAAGCTCTTAGTCTCAAACAACATTTATCTCAAATGATGTCAAAACCTTGAACACATAGGCTTAAAACATAACCATTACATTTTCAGGGCTCCTGAATTAATATAATGAAAACCTCCCTTCTAGTCATCTTGCTAAATATTGCTGAAATTGATCGACATTGATAAAGTTTGATTTGTGCTACTTTGATGATACTTACCATTGTGGCATTTAAAGAAACTCAGAAGGAGCATTGCTCCTCATATGACCACAAGTAGGAGAGTTGCTCCTTTGAATCATCCGCATATCTTTTTTAACTCGCTATCAGATATAGGAGATCATGGCTGTAGGGTTGCAGAACCAGTATTTAATTCCAGATCTTCAATACTAGGTCATATACGACACTTGACTTAATAGAAATAGGATTGTATTTACTTACTTGAGAGGAGCTTGTCTGATCTTCTGGGCACTACTACCATTTCTTCAATAGTTTAGGTCTTAAGGCTTCGTTTCTGAAGGATTTTGAAAATTTCTTAGTCTAAACCAGTAAAGGCATCATAGTTAGCCTTTTTGATAGCTTCTATAGCATTAGTATCAACCTTAAAGATCCATCTAATAGAATGTGTCTCTACACAGATTATTGCAGAGTGTGCCATTCTAAAGCCTTCAACTATGGATTGAGTCTATTAAGCTGTTTCAGAAGGATGGCTAGATCATTAGTACTAGTGTCCTTGGCCTTGAAGGCTTCTTTTACCAGTTTAAGGAGTTTACCATCCTTTATAATGGTTGTTTTATAACATTTAATAACTTTAACAAAAATCTCAGGTAGATTGTTCTCCCTGGGTTTCTTGGTAGCAGTGTTATTTTGAGAAGGTTTTGAAATCTCAGATTTAAGTTTTTTGAGTCCTCTCACCTTCTGGGCAGTCTCTAACGGCTCCTTTGTTTTTTCTGGCACCTTTGAGTTTTTGTGGGAATTCCCAGCTCAACTGATTTCTGTGTGTTGTATAGTAGCAACTCCACTTTCCTCAACAACGAAATGGTTGGTGCTCTCATTTGTGCCAGCATTATGTGCATTTCGCCAACTGATTAAGACCAAGCAAATAAAGCAATCCTTTTTCAATCCTTTTGTTATTGTCACCCATAAGTTTGACCATGGAACTGGGGGGGGGGGAGGAGTATTACAATCACCACTTGCATAGCCTCCCTCTTCAGGTAGAAGGCAAACATACATACAATGAGGTTTTGCCTGACTCCTGGAGGGACCTGTTATTTACACCATAACCTTGGTGCTATTCATTCATTGACATGGAACCTGACTCTTTCTATTGGGTTACCTTTTTGTATAAGCCAGGTATGTCTGTACAGCTTTCATGCAATGGGTGACCCTACTAAGAACAGAAAATAAGTTTTGGTTCCAGACATGCATCATCCGTGCAACCGGTGTTCATCTTCTCACCATTTTGAGGTACTGAATAGAAATTTTTTGATGGTTCATCTATCATTATTTTAACTGATCTTTTAAAGTAAAGGAAATGTATTGATAAGTTTTTCCTTTAAATCAACTAGAAAATTAGCTGTCTAAAAATTTGTTTTCATGTTAGTTTTTAAGATAATAACTATAAAGTTTTATAAAATTTTACTAAGCTAGCTTCTATATAGTTTTGCTAATTGAATTACATAAGCATTGAGAATAATTAGTAAAAAGTTAAAAAATGTTTAATATGATATTTTCATTCTATAAAGTATTAGCAAAAATTCCAATACTAACATCTATCAAATTACTTTTATAGCTGAATTTATGGAAAAGAAAGTAACAATTTAAACATCATGATTATTGGCTTCTGGAAGCAACTACTCATTTAATTTACCAAGATGTTAAAGACTTAGGATTTCTTTAAACTTGTTCATATTGAAAAAATGTTTCTGGCGTTTTTTCTAATTATAATTTATGAATTGAAGTTCTTGATTTTGGTTCATTACAAAAATTATTCTTATCTTGAGCAAAACATTTTTTTAATGTTTCTTTTGTATTATTATTTGGATGTAACGTTGGTTACAGAGTTACATAAGTTTTTGCATTAGAAATTGCTATCAATTATAATTATCTAGAATGTCGTTTATTATTTTTAAAATATTGTCCTAAGAATGACCAATTAAATACCTTTCTAAAGAAAATATTGCTATACCAAGTCTTTTTTATTTTTCAAATATTATTTTGAATAAATATATAGTTGGTTGAAGGACCACTTGCATTTTCATTTTGCTGGCCACATAGATATTTACAGTAAATTGGAATCCAAATTGTAATTACATTTCTTAAGTGTGAAAAATGACAGTGTGTTCAGACTAACATAATTCTATATTATTATATTATATTTCACGATATGTTTGTTAATTTAGGGCTTTTAATTTGTAATTGTATTCAAGAGTCACATTTGTTTAAGATTAAGTTTTTAGCTTTTACTATATCAAATACAAATTTAAATATGTTATTATAATATTTTAACTGATTTTTTTTTAAGTATATTTTGTTTTTAAGTATAATTTATTT
>JAPDSC010004058.1:7196-74858 GCA_026290005.1 Latrodectus geometricus | reverse complement strand
AATATAATTAATATAAACTTGGTTTTCCACCATTCTAATTTTTTTTTCTTTTCTAAAGGAAGTTAAAAGCATCTTTCATTTTTTGGTAAATAAATCTTGTATTAAATCAGAAAAAAAACCTATTGTAATTTACACATTGAAATATTCTCTTTCCATTATTTTTGGTTCCCCTTTGCGTAAATATTTTTAATTTAATAACTGGAACTACATTGAGTAACGTCAAACTTCAGTGTTATTCAAGTTATTAAGAGTTAAGTTATTAAAGTCAGTTTAACGAGAATTAATATGAAGAACTTGATTTTATAAATATGTATTTATTTTATAATTTCGTGTCACTAATTGCTCATTTCATTTATGAATTTTTTCAGTTGTCCATTATTTTGGGTTCCACTTTGCATGGATTCTTGCAAAGATGTCCATCACGAATGTCCTATCTGCGGAGCTCATCTTGGCGCTTTTAAAAGATTGTAGAAACACTAAATAAAATTTAAGGATTAAGCTCTTTGATCATTTTTTACCACTCTCAGATACGAAAATATGTATCAGTTTCTACTTTTATTCCTTTTCATTAATATTGGTTTTCTGTAACACTTAATCATAAGCTCTGTGTTGACCACATTGCCTTTTAAAAATGTACTTCGTTTTTGAAGATAAAAAGTGCTTTTTGATTTTAAAAGCAGTATTTTTTGTGCCAATACATCGTCATTTTTGTATTAACCTTTATATAATACATTTTTTATTTTTGATTTAAAAATTTTTAATTTATTTAAAAATAAAACAAATTGTACCATAAGATAATTCATATCGTATACAATAAAAAAAATTTCAAAATTTAGGAGCTATTTCTGAAACTTTAAATGTTTACTTCTAAAAGACTACCATGACTGAAAGAGTGTTAATATAATATACTAGATATTCTTGGCGTTATAAAATAGAAATACCGAAGCTTTTTAAGTATTCAATACCACATTTTATTTAAATGCAGGAAAAAGCATTTAACTATTATACTTTCAAAATGCATATATACAATGTACAATTTCTATACCAGGGATGGCCAAGACGTTGACCGCGAAGACATTTTAGGTAGACCGCGCGACCATTCCGATAGTGATCTCTCGGATATTAACAATTTAATTTATGACTTATGTCATAGAATTAATGAATTATTTAAAACAAAAATTTACTACAATTTTTGCTTTAAAACCTAAAACAAACTGTCAAAGTAAGGCACTGAATTTTTTGTTTTACAGAGGAATTAAATCGAAACAATTTGACAAAGTGGGATGCTTAGATTATATCCAGTAGCCGGCGCACGATAGCGACGCGCCAAGTCGTCTAGTCTACCCTTCTCTTCTGGCCGTTTAGTTTCACTTCTAAGTTAATCGTCTTACGTGGCAGGTCATTTGCTTCCTACCGCACTGATACGAATTTGCTTCAAAACTGTTGAATATTCGAACTGTTGTTCGAAACTGTTAAATTTGTTTTTCAACAACCCGTCCAAAATGACTCAGCCAGGCACCAGTGCTAAGAGAAGTAAAACATACCATTATAAGAGAAGTAAATTACTATAAGAAGTAAAACATCACAATGAGTGGGAAGATGATTTCTTTTTTGTTAAGATGAAGGAGAAATGTGTTTGTCTCATATGTTACTCAAGTGTGGCATTAACAAAAAAGCAAACATCGAAAGACATTTTAAAACCAGGCACTTAAAATATGCTACAGACTTTCCAATAGGCAGTGAACTTCGAAAAGTTAAAGTGCATGAATTAAAGTCGAATTTACATTTACAGCAATCGGTATTTACGAAACCAGGCACCAAAGCTAAAGCAATAACATTGGCGTCGTTTAAAATTACAGAAGTTTTGATAAAGCGAAAAAAAAAATTTGAAGATGGAGAATTGATAGAAGAAGCTTTCATTAAAGCGGGAGAAGTGCTTTTCCACGATTTTAAAAACAAATCTGAAATAAAATCGTCAATAAATAATATTTCTTTGTCTCGTAACACTGTGAGCGACGGACTGAAGCTATGAATAATAATTTAGAAAATTTATTAAATGACGATTTAAAAGCTTGTAAGTTCCTATCACTTCAATTTGATGAATCCACAGATATTAGTGACATTGCACAGTTATGCCTTTTTGTGAGAATGGTTTTCGTAGATATGACTTCAAAAGAAGAATTACTAACTATAATTCCATTGAAAGGACAAACGAGGGGACAAGATATCTACAATTCATTTAAAAACTTTATTGATAAGACAGAATTTCCAATATATAAATTGGTCTCTATTACAACAGATGGAGCTCCAGCAATGGTCGGGAATAGAACTGCGTTTATTGCCTTATGCAATAATGATGAGGAAATTCCCAGTTTTACCAGCTATCATTGCATTATCCATCAACAGGTATTGTGTTCAAAAACACTAAAGTCTAATGATATAATTCAAATTGCTTTTAAAATCGTCAATTCATTTCGTTCAAGAAGTCTTCAGAGACGACAATATTGGACGCTTTTGGAAGAAACTGAATCAGAGTACGGAGATCTCTTATTGCACACAGACGTGAGGTGGCTAAGCCGTGGTGCTTTTTTAAAAAATTTCGTATTCTGTTACCAGAAATAAGAAATTTTCTACAAATAAAAGGAGAGCACATTACTGAATTGGAAGATAGGAAATGGCTCATGAAAGTAGCTTTTCTTTGCGATATCACTGGAAAACTTAACGACTTAAACCTAAATCTACAAGGAAAGAATAAATGTTTAACAGACATGATGAGTGCGATTAAAACTTTCAAAGAAATGATAGAAAGGTATGCGTCTCAATTAAGAAAACATGAATTGAAAAACTTCCAAAACATGGAGGAAGGGTGCATCCATAATCCAAACCGAGACTTCGAAGATTTCTCTGAACACATAGATGTTTTGTTTGAAGAATTTGAAAGAAGATTCACTGACTTATTTAGGCTGGAAGAAATACTCACTTTTATGATATTTCTATTTAATGAAAATGTCAACATTGATGGAGTATCTGAAAAAATAGGACATTTAATAGATACCACTTCAGACACGGTCGAGGAAGAGATTGTTAAATTAAGATGTGATACATTTCTTAAATCCAGAGCATCTAGCGATACTGATTTTCGGAAATTAATTTCTGAGGAACATTTCCAAATATTTACAAATTGATTTTGTATTTGAAATCATACTTTGGATCGACGTATCTTTGCGAATCTGCTTTTTCAACAATGAAAGCCATGAAAACTAAACATCAGTCGCGTTTAACAGATGAACATATAATTTCGTGTTTACGCATTGCAATAAGCTCGTATCAGCCACAATATGATAAACTTGTCGTAGATATACAGTGTCAAATTTCATCTAAACAAAGTGAAATGGATGGTCAATTTTTATGTATATGAATACTTTGATTATTTTCGTCAGTAAATATTTATTTTGTAAATACTAAGTTTTTTAGAAAAATTAGATAATATACCATTTATACCATTTTTTTCTGTTACCGAAAATAAATATATAAACATATACGTTATTTCTGCCATTGGTAGACCGCTTTCGATTTTTTAAATGTGGAGTAGACCACGGATCCCAAAAGTTTGGCCATCTCTGTTCTATACAATATACCGTAAAATATTGGTACAAATGAATCACAAAGTAAAAACAAGCTCAGACAATAAATTCTTATTAATAGCTTATTTTTTATGTTATGATTTGCTTTATTAATAGCTTATTTAAATGTTCCATTCTTTTCCAAAATATATAGATTTATTTATTAACCCGCGCTGGAAAAAATACGTCTGGTTGGTCATTTTAAATGTGTAGATACATATCAATCCATTAAATATATCCTAGATACAATTACAATGTAAAACAAGTAATATGTAAAAAAAAAAAAAAAAAACAAATTTTAACTCAATTTTAAGATAAGTCAAAAAATATTTTATTCATTTTTTATTAAAATTTGCATCATCTGTTAATGAACCAATGGTAGATACCGTTAATCCAGTCTGTTAGTTTAGTTTATTGCTTAGATGAGACTCGATCTGAAAACACGAAGCTTTTAAGACGAAGCTTTACCAACTTTGCCTTTGATAAATAATTCTTTCATTTCACTAGATTTTAAAAAAAAATTCTTTATAAATAATTTTCATTCAATTTTCTAAATTAGAAAAAATTCTTTCTCTCTCACACGTACAAACACACTTACTCACTTTTTATCTCTTTTACTAATTTATTTCAAAACCACAAAGTAGAATTTTCAAAGGAAGTAGAAAGCTCGCTTACAAGATAGTAAACATAAATAAATTTAAAAATGTAAGAAATATAAAGATGGAGATAGTAGCTATTGAAGCCAACAGATGGCACCACTACACAGCAGTGTCTTTTTAACCTATGTGAAAGTAAAATTACTTAATTAAATTTAATTAATGTATTAATATTTGAAAAAATATGTGTTAACATCGAATGTCATCAGCTATAAATTTAAAAAAATTATTTTGAAAAAATATTCTAAAAATATTCTTTTATCACATGTTTCACAGTAATTTCTCACTATCAATGTAGTGATTAATTTCTATCCAATACGTTATCACATTTGATATTTGAAGTGATTTACTGGGGATCAAGTTTATATGAATCTAAGCATTTGAAGTGTAAGTACGATTTTATTTTTAATATATAATTTTTATTTCCTGTTTGATATTAAACAAAAATAAAATAACTTTTATTTATTTCTTATTGTAATTATTGTTAATTTTTACTGTTTCAGGACAAATTATATTATTGTAAACTGTTATCAATTTCAAATGAATTGGCACGAAATTATGTTTTATTCTTTGATAGATGTAATTTCTATATATCTACAACGTATTTTTTCTTATATCTATCTACAACGAACACGAAAAAATATCAATTTTTTAAGCATTTTTTGTTAATTTAAATACTTAAGTAAGCATAAATAACTATCTAAACACTTTAATTACTAAACTTTATAATAAATTAAATACTAAAAAATTTTAATAAAATTACTTTGTTTAAGTACTTTTAATATAATATGCAACACAAAATGCATTTAAATAACATCACACCACTAAATTAAAGAAATTAAACCTAAAATATTGTTAGCTGTAAACTTTATACATAAATATAGGTAAACATAAAAATTAATTTCTAACACAAATCTCAAATATGAAATGAATAATTTGATCAATGAATCTTAATTTTTTGCATTTTGATGATTTTAATGTTTAATCTTTTTACAAATAGATATTTAATTAAAAGTAGTTTTTATTTGAACATGCAAAAATTAACAATTATATATATATATATATATATATATATAAATATATATATATATATATTTATATATATATTTATATATTTATATATATATATATATATATATATATATATATATTAAAAATTTACTTACGCATTCTAAAATTTAAATTATTAAGTTAATTTCATTGTGAAGAGAGCAAAAATATTTTATTAACAATATTTAAACCAATAAAATAAGAATGTTACAATATTTGTTTTTCTTTTTAAATAAAAAAGCAAATATTATCAGGTTTAATTTACAAATTTAATTTAGCACCCTCTCTGTAAAAGTTAAGTACGCAAAAACGATTACTGTGTTTGTAAATGTTTAAGGCTGAATCCGAATTATACACGTTGTAATTCATTGCAAAGCTAAAATGAGGTAGGCACATTTGTTGTTTAATAGGTAATTATTTCAGGTATGAAAATATGTGAGAAAAATGCAGTTTATACAAGAAGATAGCTTTATGTAAGACTGGTGTTGCATGCAAATGCGGATTATAAATTTTGAGAACTTAGTTGCTATTTACTTTCAAGAAAATAATCTTTATAACAATTTCGAGGAAACAAATAGCGAGTTTTGATCATTGATTTGCTGATTAATATATAGAACCATCAATTATTCCCAATTTGGTTTCTCGTTTTATTTTGTCATTTCACGAATATGGCTATGAAACCAAACTTTTCGAACTTTTAAGAATTATGCTCAGTTGCCCAAGGATTACGATCCCCATAAAAGGTTGATATGCAACTGTTACAGCAAAACAGGATCAAAGGTTTGTTAATTTTTATTGCCACATTAACAGTGCACACTAGGTCTATTTATTAAAATCGAAAATTGGTTCCCACATTGGACACGCATGATAAAATGAGTATTTATAAGATGCTATGAGCCTCTTCTGTGTATAGTACTAAATTGTACCTTTGGATATCATAAGTCTTTATTCCTCTATCCATCTACGCCGAGAAAGTATGTTTTGACTCCATCTAACTTCAGCTAAGTCTGAATGGGGTAATTTAATGTTCTCGAATGAATCGAAGCTTTTTCAGTAATCCAATGGCAAGTACATAAACATTTGGACTGTACAAGATATATGCAATCTATCTCAGATAATCATCTTTTGGGAAATATTCCAACGTCAGAGCATCATAATTTGAGCGATTTGTTTAGATATAACTGCAATTTGCACAATTACAGACATAGCTGAATTACAGTTATAAAACATTGAATAATGTCTTACAAATGTGACTTAACCGTATTATGTAATTTCAAAATTGTAGGCTGTTGGTTCACTTTCGTTTTAATGACAGTAATACATGACTTTATATAGCCTTTTTTGCCAACGAATGCATGGGAAGCGTAGGAATTGCATGTATAGAATGACCAACATTCTCATCTGATTCAAATTCAAATGAAAATCTTCAGGATACTGCCAGCAATCCTATGCATAAACATTTTTCAACTTAACTTCTTTCACAGATCTGGAAATTGTTCAACAAGAGAAATGCTTTTCATTTGAATCTGCAATAATTGATCTTATTGAAAGTAGAATTATGCAATTTAAGTACTAGAATTTGATTAAGAAAAGTGGTCATGTATCTATTAATATCGTTTTCTGTTTTACGTATTTCCACTTTGAACTTTTTATTGTTGAATAGCTCAAATAGAATCTTATAAATTATAAAAATTCAATATATCTATCATCATGTGAATTTCGGTTTCGTTTCATGAATAATTATATTTGGTGTATTTTTTACTGTCTTACTGCATATCTATCAATGGCAAAATTGTAACTCTTTTGTGTTTTATTGTTAAATATTTAGTTACAGAAATCAATGCATAATAATTTCTAAATACTTTCTAATGGTTTTTGGTATTTTCTCGTTCATAGTTAGAATATATGAAGATATAAATTGATGAACACATGCGTTACTTTTGCTTTTTCTCTGCGTATATTAATTTTCAATATCATAATGCATATGAATTCTTCATCTATTTAAGTCGTGAAGAATAATTTATTCTCTATAAAAAATTCCAATTTTAATAAAAAGCATTAAAACTTTAAAAACATATTTAAGTTTCACATTTTTAAGAGATCCCTTTTAAGCGATTACTAATAATTGGCTATATTTTCTTTTAGATTTTAAGTTGAAGATATGTACCAAAGTAAGATTTTAACCATTTATTATTTATTTAAGGAAATTTTCTTCACATTTCATTAATTATTCTTTTTAATGTATATAAATTTTTCTACTTAAAATGTATTCTGATTATAGCTGAATTACAGCTAATTAATATTTCTCGAAAATCATTGCTATTTTTAAATGATATCACATTGTTAATGCAATGAGTATTGCAAGTTATTATACTAAATATGTTTGTAGGCTGCCCTGCTATATTCTCCGTATTACAGCTAATTGAATATATTATTATAATTGAATATAATATAGATGATTGAATATATTATTTATTGATGATAAATTGTTTATCATAATTTATAAGTAATTGCAGTAATATTAAGTACATTATTGAGAGTACACATAAAAAAACTCATTTTTTATTTTTATTATTATTAAAAGATTTCTATATATAATACATATATTTAGAAGAAATTTGTCATAAAATAATCTTTAAATGCACGAAAATGTTTTGATTTGTGAAAAATAGCACTTCTTTTCTTTCATAATTTTATGTCATAAATTCTTTACTTAAAATATTATTTGTTTTAAATTTATTCTATATAAAGATGTAGATTAATGACATAAATAAATTTAAATTTAACATGATATTTATAAATATGGTTATTGTGTAAAAATATTGTTATCTGTATATACGAGTTAATAATTTAAATTATTATAATTACAAAATTTAACGGAATTTTTTTTTAATTTATAATGCTATAAATATTAAAATATGTATAATTTTCAAAATGAATTATTAAGAAATAAGATTTTTAAAAATTTGTTTCATTTAATACAACACATTTTTAATAATAATTAAAGAGATAAATTAATTAAATACAATGCAATAACTTGGAAAAAAAAGTTTATTTTTATGTAACTAAAGAAAAGTAATAAACTAAACAAATTTATGATAATAATAAAATATATTGTCAATTATTCAAGAAAAACGTTATTAAAAAAAATTTTAACTTTTAATGGATTAATGAATATATTGAACAAATAACAAATTTCTAAACAAACTGTAAATTACACTTAATGGACTTTATTTAAGCAGACAATAAAGGAATTTCTTATAAAATTGTATTTGTATATTATTTAAATTTTGTCCTTCACAATCACTGTGTAAAATGACTTTTTACCTGAATGTTTGGAATTTTATAAAAAATTCCAAACATTGTCAGTAATTTTTGGTGAAGTTCATATAGTTCATGCATATAATTAAAATCGTGCTGATATTGACAAGCATTTTCTGTTGTTGTTTCCAATGAAATTTGGCAACGCCAAACCCACCCGTCAGAGACTAGGCGAATGAAGTCAGAGAAAGATACGTCTTCCATTTTTGAATAGAGCACCCTCATACGAAGGTGGAAATACGACTTTTGGCTCATAGATGGCAGCACCATCTGAATCTTCCAATTTAGAGATTGAAACTAATAACCCATAGCCTGACTCCACCCGCCCACAGAGGTATTAATTTGTAATGGGAACATGGAGGACATTGCGACATGGCAGATTTTAAGTGCCCCAGTCGCCATTAGTTAACACAACAGATCTTCGGTTAAGTCGGGATTCGAACTCACCACCTTTTGGTAACGAGAGCGACGCCCTAACCAACCACCAACACCGCAGATTTAAGCATTTTCTAAAGTAAAAGAAACTTTTGTAAAAAAAAATTCATTTTTGCTTAAAAGTTACCACTTAGAAAGATATTTTTAAAACTGAGGAAATGCAAATACATTTTTTTCAGAATCAAGCACTTCTTATAGGAAACTTATTCAAAATGTTATTTCATTTCTTTTCATTGTAATGAAATTCTTGTTTATTTTCGCAAAGAAACCATGAGAAAATTGTGATTAGGTCTTTTACAATTTCATTTTATTCAACTTTAAAATACTATATAAGTTAGCTAGTTGTACTGAAACATTAATCTAAAAAACCTTACAATAAAGATTACTGTAAACTGAAGGCGTAATTTAAAACTGTAAGTCTGCATGATTGATGAAAATGCTTCGTGAAGAAAATTATTTTCTTGAGTGACTTTAAAAAATGTGTGTGTGTGTGTGTAATAAATATCACATCGGGTACAAATTTCATAGCGAAAATGTTAGATATTTAAAATAATCTATAAAATTAAAATCACTTTGGTTTTCAACAAATAATGCAAGTTCAAAAACAATTCTTCAAAGATAAATGGGGAAAATACTGATCCTAATTATTTTTCACCAAATGCATCAACAAGAAAATAACATTCAAAATCTTTAATTATTGGATATATTTTTCAGTGCAGAAATAAATTTTTAATTATTAACTAATTTTCATTTTATTATAAATTTATTTGCAGGTAAAGACGCTCCAGTAACTGTTATTCAACCTAATATATTTGGAGAGACTCCAGTCCAACTATTATGTGTCAATTGTAATCAAACCGTTGTTTCGGAAACTCACTACACAAACGGAGTCTTAAATTACATATTAGTAATAATAATATTATTAGTCTGGTAAGTAACTTAATTTGCAATCACCTTCTCTTGCCAAAATTATAATAGAAGTAATCTATTAACACATGTTCTCACATACATATAATATACATTAATATATATATTTAACAACGCAAATTCCTTAAAAGAATTTAACAAAATTAATAAAGTACATAGAAAATCAAATAGCAAAAAGAATTCTTTTAATATTAAAAATTTTTTATTAAATAGTTTATTTTATTCAGCAAGTTAAAAGTTTCGAAGTAATAGGAAAAATTAAAAACTAATTATAAATTAAAATTTAATTTGACAAAAGAAAAATTAAGTAAGAAAAAATTCAAGCAGAAGAAAGAACTTTTTTCTCGTTTTAAGAGCAAACATGAAGACTTGAGAGGTAATTAAAAAGATGATACCCTCAGTGATTTGCATAGAACCACAGAGATTGTAAAGGAAAGAGCCTTGGCAATTTTGAACGGATGGCCCTCCAGATAATAATGTTGAGCAAGTCTATGGCTTTCGCGTAAGCATGCCCGTCGTCAACATGTAAGAACATAAATTCTTTATGTCAAATCTTTCGACCTTAAGAAGTTACTTGGCATTTCAAAGAGGAATAAGAAGTCAGTCAAGGTGAACGGAAGGTAGAAGCCACCTGGTAGAAGCCACCTGTGGCCAACTTGTCGGCTTGTTCATTGTGCCATTTATTACCGCATTGGGAAGGGATATACTGATGAACCTCTCTTCCATTGCTGACGAAAATGTCAATAATTTGCTTGCATTTAAATTCGAGTTCTGATGGGTGAGGTTTTACTTGGTAATCAGAAATCGTTTTGCTTCCAGCCTGAGAATCTAGGAAGATGGCAATATTTTGTTTGGGGAAGGAGCAATAGCTCTAAGAGCAATGGATATTGTGAAGTTTTCACCATCAAAATTGCCCTTCCAGGCACTAAGACAGAATAAATCAAAGGAGTAGACATCAGCATCAGCCGCAATAAAGTAAGCCATGGCAAATCCATCAATATATACATGTAACCATTCTTCACCTAGACATATATTTTATAATTGTTGCTTTATACTTCAGTTATCTGAATTCAATGTAATATATTTATAAATTTTACATTTTCCTTTATTAGATACGTACATAACATATGCACAAGGCATCCTAAATCACATGATATTTACGTTAAGAGTGTTGGAACAGCACAATTAGATAACCACAAATTATCATTCTATCTATGTTTGGAACTCAAGCGATGAAGCACTATACTATGTCATAAAATGATATGCACATCTCTGAGAAAGTTGTTACGTAAGGAAACCAATAAAACAAAAGTAGAATAATTTCGGCAGGAAGAAAATGATGGAATACAAATTTCTCTGTTACAAAATAACTGCAGCTGACGACATCCACATAGGTTTCCAACTCTAGACGAAATGGCTCCGTACATAAGCGAAATAAGTAAGCAATTCTGGAATGTTACTAACATCTACGGATATCCAGATAAGAAAGCTTTCGACGGAATCGCTTGGATTTTCATCGAAGATGAGATCTTTCTATGGAATCATGCCCATAAGAAAAGTCCAGACATGATAAGTGGAGTAAAAAATCTGCTCAGTTAGTTATACGATCTTAATCTATCCAACTACTTTATGACTGGATTAAATCATGGCTGTACTGAATAAGGGTGTTTCAGTTTTTATGTTTGTCATGCATGCTAATTGAGAATATTCGAAATATCATCTCCTGTAAACATGTATTCGTCAATGAGCATTACATGTGCATAAAAACTTTACAGAAAACTGTAGCAAAAACCACATGGAAAATTAGACAAATGACTAGTTATTATATTAATTAAGGACTTGTTTTGTGCCCTCTTTGCTCGTCCATTCCTTCATTTCTCAGTACTTTTCACAGAGTATCATGGGAATCTTGACAGCTTTGAACAGAGCCCTGTATTTGATTCAGACCATTTGCTGATGTGATACATAATATAGAAAAATTACACAAGTCGTCCTCACATATCTTCCACTATCTATATTTTACCTAGACCATATAAAAAAAAGTGTTCTTCGTAAAGTTGATGTAAACATTAAAAAAATCTTCGAATTGAGGATGTACTTTGTCAGAGGACATTCTTATTACAATTTTTAGACTTCTCTTATAAAAAAATCTTCTTTCTGTACATGAAATGGATCTCACCATTTTTCTGATTCCTTCTTATTATTAACGGATCCAACTATTCATCAGTTTGATGAATCCTGGTCATCCGTTCTATGGTTATTCATAGAACGAATGAAAATAGCTGCAATGCATAGCGATTTTTAATGGGTAAGTGGAAGCCGGCCTCTATATTTTACTAGAATTCTGACCATTGATTGTATAGTAATTTTTGTTTATCGGAGGGTACCATTCTTAAATTACATATTTACATATATATTTATATATATATATATATATATATATATATATACTACTGGCCATTAAAATTGCTACACCAGGAAGAAATGCAGATACAAAATGATATTTAATGGACAAATATATTATACTAGAAATAACAAGTGATTAAATTTTCAAAAAATTTGGCTGGATAGTTCTTGAGGAATCAGTACTCAGAACAACCACCTCTGGCAGTAATAACAGCAGTTATACACCTGGGCATTCAGTCAAACAGAGATTGGATTGCACGTACAGGTACAGATGCCCATGCAGCTTCAACCCGATGCCACAGTTCATCAACCGTAGTGACTGGCGTTTGGTGATGAGCCAGTCGCTCGGCAACCACTGACCAGACGTTTTCAATTGGTGAAAGATCTGGAGAACGTGCTGGCCAGGGCAACAGCCGAACATGTTCCGCATCAAGGAAGGTCCGTACAATACCGGCAACATGCGGTCGGGCATTATCCTGCTGAAACGTAGGGTTTCGCAGGGCTCGAATAAAGGGTCGAGCCACGGGTCGTAACACACCAGAAATGTAACGTGCACTGTTCAAAGCCCCGTCAATGCGAACAAGAGGTGACCGAGACATGTATCCAATGACACCCCATACCATCACGCCAGGTGATGGGCCAGTATGACGATGATGAATGCACGCTGCCAGTTTTCGTTCACTACGATGCCGCCAAACACGGATGCGACCATCATGATGCTGTAGACAGAACCTGGATTCATCTAAAAAGATGACGTCTCGCAATTCGTGCAACCAGGTTCGTCGTTGATCACACCATTGAAGGCGCTTTTGTCTATGACACAACGTCAAGGGAAGCCGCAGCCATGGTCTCCGAGCTGGGAGCTATGCTGCTGCAAACGTCGTCGAACTGTTCGTGCAGACACTTGTTGTCTTCGAAACAACCCCGTTTCTTGACTCACGGCTCGTGACGTGGTTTTCACGATCCATTATGGCCATGCGGATAACATGTCTGTTTTCTCGGCTGCTTGTGATAGGTGGCCGTTGAGATCCCGCATGGCGTTTAGTATTACCTTCCTGAACCCATCGATTCCATTTTCTGCTAACAGTCATTGGATCTCGACCGACGCGAGCAGCAATACTGCGATAAGATAAACCGCAATTCCGGTGCGCTATAATTCGACCTTTATCAAAGTCAGAAACGTGCTGGTACGCATTTCTCCTTCTTACACGAGACATCACAACAATTTTTTACCAGGCAACAACGTTCAAATACAATTTGTGTATGAGGAACCGGCTGAACAATTTCCTCATTTAAACACAATGTAGGTGTCGCTACTGGCGCCTGCTTTGTCTGAATGCGCTGAAAAGCTAATCATTTGCATATCACAGCACCTTCTTCCTTTCGTATAAATTTCACGTCTGTAGCATGTCGCCTTCTAGGTGTAGGAATTTTAATGGCCAGTAGTATATATATATATATAATACCTAAATACAATTGTTATAATAGTAATATTTATAAGTTTAGTTTTTGGAAATGGAGATGGTATTTTATATAATTTATGACAAACTTCTCATATTTGTTCACGTTTTCTGTAAATTACATTAAACTATTTAATTTACTGTCCTTTCTAACAGTAACTAGAAAAATTGTGTAAAATTTTTATAAAGTTATTTATTATAATTTTTTTTTTATTTTTGCAGCTTTCCATTTTTCTGGGTTCCACTCTGTATTGATACTTGTAAAGATGTTCATCATAGCTGCCCAGTTTGTGGAGCTCACTTTGGAGTTTATAGAAGGATATAATTTTGTAGAAAATAATACACCATAGGACAGAAGGGAAATAAATTTTATATCCATTACTTTTCAAATTTTATAGGTGATTGTTTCTTCATTATTTACAATCAAATTTTTAATTTATATATGATTGATTATTTTAGTCACTCCTTAGAATGAAAAGTAAATTATGGACATTTCAAATGCAAAATAATTGTCCAAATAGTTTTGTTTAACAGTAAGTATGTTTATTCAGGAAACAAAGCAAAAAACTGAGAAGTTAAAACCAATAACGAAATTTCATGAATTATAAAATAACGTCATATTGAGTCAATAAAAGAAGTTTAAAAATAAACAAAGTATGGACGTCAATTCTACAAGATGAAATCCTTCATCTGATTATAAATTTATATAACGATTGTATATATTTTTATGATCAACCACAGTCAAATCGCATAATTACCTTGGTTTTTGTAGAATACTTTCTTGGCCTGTAAAAAGAAAAGATGAAACATATATAACTATTACTAATTGAAGCACTTAGCAAGATTTTCTATCACATACGATACAATCACATCATCTACTAAAGTCATTTTTACACATGGTATTCTTTTTATAAATTTTCTTCAGTCATTAACGGTTACAGCACTATGGGATGGCACATTACCATAGACAAAAACGAAAGTAGGAGAAAGTAGTAGTTTTTGTTATACATTGGTCGACAACAGATTACGACTAAATTAATATCATAAACTATGTCATAAAGTGTTATATCATAAATTATACATATCATAAAATAATAACAAACCAAACATAAAATCAAAGACTGGGATCAAAAATCCCTAATCAGGTTATATATGAATGCAGTTTTAAAGATAATTATTCTTTGTAAAAATGTAAGCAATCAACTTTTGGGTTTATTTACATAAATAAATTGGTTGGAGGAATAATATATTTAAATTTGTTTGGAACTCAACTATCAAAATCGATTTCCTTTGTTTTCTGGAGAATATTTTGAAAGAAAAATAAAATGAAGAAAGTCGGTTGATAAAATTTGTGAAACATTTATTAAATAATATGAAAAGCATTTAAATCTATCATATGCTATTATTGATAATTACAAACATGACACCTTTTACAAAATATAACAATGATGTAAAAAATGTATTTAAAGTTTCACATTGATGTGAGTAGAAACAAGATCTCTGATAATTAATGTTAAATACATTTCTACTTTCTTTTTTTTTACTGAACACAACAAGACATTGAAGTTGCTTCTGCTTTCTCTTTCCTTCAAAAATATATTTATTTAAAGTGATTTTTATCTACATGCAACAATTCTAAAATGCAATGAATGCAATGCAATTCGCTGAAAAGTAAGCTATTTTATCATATGCAACATTATTATTCTATATGCTAATTCTATGCTTAATTACATTTTAATTTCCTTTCAGGAGGAGATGTTCCTTAAAAATTATGATTGTATTCTCACATAAATGCTTTATGTAATTTTATTATTTAATTTATGTATCTGATAAAGTAAATGAAAATTGTTGTAATTGTTTCATATAATAAAATGTAATTATAAAATGTTTGTCCCTAATAACAAACCTTGAAATATTATTAATACATATCGTATTTAAAATCTATTACCATTTTGGTGGATATTTTATTTCAACAAATCTCTACTGTAGATAATTATTAACATTTTGATATATTTGTAACAATAAAAAAAATTGTTTTATTCATATCGTGCATAAAGTTATGCAATTGAATCGAGTTTCTTTATGAGAGCCATAATAAGTATTTTTGTAATTTAGCTATACAAGAATGCATGTAAAATATGTGAAATTACCATTTAATTTGCATAATTTAATTAAAGCAATCAATGAAACAAGGCATTAATGCAAATACAAATCAAAAGGTTTTAAAAGCATTAAGTATTGCGTGAAAACTACACACATTAAAAGAAAAATCGTACGTCTTTATTAGATTTAATTTTCTTAATATTATATATTTTATGTACCAAATATTTTTTTAAAATTAGGCAAACTTGTCAGCATTATGAAACTTTGAGTTAAATTAAAATGTAATATTTATAACATTGTTATTTTAATATCTTTAAGATAAAGAAAAAAGAAATTTTAATCTGAAATCATTAATTAATAGAAGATCCTTTTGCAACAGAATCACCTATTTCACCTATTTCTCCTTTTGTGTATATATATATATATATATATATATATATATATATACTATTTGTGTATATATTTATTATATATATATATATATATATATGTATACATTTTATTATTCTACAACATTTCCTAATGTCTATTCACTTCAAAGACAATCCTGAAAATACATACATATAATAAATTAAGAATAATGCCGGAACTAAAGGTGCCGAAACAAAACGTAATTTATTTGTTTTATCCATGTATTAAACAAATGAGTGAGACCAAAAGAGATGTTATATGTATGACACCAGGCATGAGAACCATGATTATAACTCTTTGGAGCACTTACAAAACCTATCACCTGTATAATAATTGAATAATATGTTATCAGTATGAGGGTTAATACATTGTACGTTACCCATAAGAGAAAATGCAATGTGTACAACGCCGAGACATAATAAGAATCACATTATCAAAATAGTGTTGGAGCAGAGAACTCCATTCAGTAATCAATTCTCTCTGAAGATATAAGATGGTGAAAGTAGAAATAACAGATGTAGGAGATAGTTGATGGGCTGTGATTCGTCGACCAAGCATATCTCACATATTTTTCATCGGATTTAAGCCTTGTGAGAATGCTAGCCATTCCATACGAGCAATATCTTTCGATTGAAGGCAGTTGACAATGTTCGATCGATGAGAGGTCGGACATTGTCATCCATAAATACAAATTCAGCACCCATGGTAATTCTAAGCAAACTGACAGATTGTACCAGAATAATATCTCGATAAATAAGTTCTCTCATCGTTCTGATTTGAACATGCAGATTTGTTCTGGAGCCCAGTATTTCACCGCCCCAAATAAACAGTTCTTCATCACCGTAACGTTGACATTCAAAGATTTTATCTTGATGGTACTAAATACCTAAGTCGAATAGAAGTCAGACGTTCATATGATACTCTCCATATGAACGTCCGAATTCAATTGGACTGCAAATTAAATCTCATCTCGTCTGAAAATATAACACAAACCCTCTATAACGAGACCTAAACCCTGAACCCTAAAAAGACCCCTAAACCCTGGAGTAGGGAACATTGCATGTTCCCTACTCCAGGCTAACCGCTGGCGAAAGTGAGTTGCCATGAGGGGAACTCATCTGACTGGTCAGCGAGCATAAGATCATCGACAAGCAAGCAAGACATTTAGATACTGTCCCAACGTTGGTTTCACGGTTTGCCTTGAAATGGCGTACCCGAGTTTGACGACAGTTGACACGACATGTCTGTTGCTGCGCTCCTTCTGTTTGTGCTTATTGCCAAACAGAAGTATTCCTTAGTTCTGTTTGGTTTTCTGCTCTCCTTCTGTCTTGGTGCTTATTGCCAAATATCATACGCCTTTCGGTCTAGTCACTCAGTGGTAACCTATACTGCAGTGTCTACTGACATTTCCATCATCTTGGAATCTTTTGCCACAACCTAAAACTGACACTTGACAATTCTCGAGTTCCTCTGCTACTGCCATCTGCGTACGCCCGCATTCCATGCAGGCAATAAAACCTCATCCACATGCTTCTTTTGTGTCACACCAATGGGCAATAACTGCAGTCGTGGCAATAACTGCATTACTGCAGAAGTGGCAATGACTGCGTACAGAGTGGTTGTGAACACATTTCCTTCTTTGTCACAAGATGCTTACACTCTCGTCATAGTGGCGTACCCTCGGCGTCGTCATTAGGTGTATTCCATCACTGTGTTTCTGGATTATCTTTAATTAATGATATGTATGTAAAGTGGTTTGCCTATAAAAATGTTTCAAAGAATTAATTATACGTCATATAAATAAGAAATTCAAATATATTTTAGAAGGTATTATAGTGAAATCAAATGAATTCAAATACTTTAGTAAATACCACATTACACAAATATCCTATATTGAATAAGTAACATATTTAAAAAAAATCGCAGCTATTGAAAATAATATTATTTTTCAAAAAATGGTGGAGGCTGAAAAGCAAGAATCACAACCTAACCACTTTCGACTTAACTTTTTAAAAATAAAAATCCTATAATAAAGATTTTCATTACAAGAGAAAAACACGTATGTTGACTTTAACCTTATGAATAATCGCTCATAAGCTGTTGAAGACTAAATTTTTAACGGATAAAAATATGAGGTAAAATAATATGACTATTTTGATTTAAAAAAATTTCTTTGAAACATAAATATTTAAGGACGTTTTCATTTTTTGCTACAATGAAATTTGCATATAAAATTATTGACGTGCCATGTTAATTTCGTGAACTTAGAATGGAATCAAAAGAATACACTTTAATAATCAGAGTTTCATCATGACTTTTGAAATTGATTAAAATTGGTTTGAAATTGGATATTTACAAAAGCATAAATTATAACCTCATTGTTAAGTATAAAGTTCATTTTTGAGTCTATATTACTATTTTCAAATTAAAATTAAATTATATACGGTGTTAAGATTTTAATGTTTAAAATTTTTTATACACCCCATATTTTAGTAGAAACTACACATTTCTAAGATTATTTTCAATATAGGACAATGCATATTAAAATAATCTTTAAAAAGGCTCCATACTAAAATAATTATTCATAATTACACTATTTTTAACCATTGCTTAAAAACTATTATTTATATAAATTTTAAAATTATTGCACAATAAAAAGAACGATAAGTTTCTATGAATGCTGGATATTACAAAAATCTCATCTGTAGTTACAATGATATGTATGTTTAATATTAAACGTTTAACAAAAATCAAAGAAAATTTTCAATTCAATGCACACTCCACATAGTCAGCGCCCTTGTGCAGAAATCAAACAAAAATGACGCCTCGAATCTTATTATGTATATTATGAAGTTATTTGTCATGACAATCAATTTCATAAAATTACTATCAATGAAAATTGGAATTGTCTCATTTACCTGAATTCATTCTTTTTAATGGAAAAAAAATGAAATATTTTTGACTATTAAACAAGCGCAAGAGAAAATGAATTCGATCTCTACGAAAATTTAGAATAAAAAGCAATATCAAATATTCCAAAGAAAATGTGTTAAATAAACAATAGAATGACTTTCATTCTTCTTTTTCAATATTTCAATGTCTCAAAAATTTAAATTTTAATGAGCATAAATCTATTCTATTATAATATAAATATTAAACACTTTAGATTTAAAAACATGTAAATCTTTTTGTAGAAGCATTATTTTTTCTTTTTTGCATGAAATTCAAATTAACTTCCATTAACACTTATAATAAATAAAATTGTTAGACATATCAGTTCAAGCAAGCACTCAAATATTCTAATCTTGAGAATATTTGAGAATATTATTGTTTTAATCTCAGCGCCTTTTTGATTGAATTTAATTTTTGAATTCTTAATAAGTGTTAGAAAATGCTGATGTTAATATTTTCATAGAAATTTTAAGTTAAAATATTAATTATTTTTCATAAATTTTAACTTAGAATTTCTATGAAATATAGCATCAGCATCCAAAAACCAAAATAATCCAGACAACAATATTGAAAAACTCATTTGTAATATATATTTTTTTTCTTCTTAAATAACTTAATAATCATAATAAATAATTCCGTAAACACTTTATTTTAATTTAATTACTAGGTTTTTAAACAAGAATTTTTTTTATATTTTATCACGATCTCATCACATTATGACTACATATGTTATAGCAGCGTTTTCCAACCTTTTTTGGCCAAGGCACACTTGTCGCGGGGAAAAAAATCACGAGGCACACCACCATTAGAAAATGTTAAAAAATTAACTCTGTGCCTATATTGACTATAATAAAGTAATTCTCTTGAATAGGAATCAAATAAGCACAAAGAAAGTATTTTATAATTACTTTATTATGAAATATTAAGTAAAGAGAATAGTGAAAAATTATAAAATACTTTCAGTGCGAAACCTGGGCCTGTTTGGCTGAACAAAAAGCTGATATTCTGGCTGGAATCGAAGAAAGACACACACATAGCTCTTCGTCAGCAGTTCTATGTCTCTCTCTGTATTTGGTTTTCATAGCAATCATGCTTGAAAAGCTAATCTCAAACAGATATGTAGTGGAAAAAGGGAGCAATGTCAAAATAGCTTTGTTTGCCAGAAGGGGGAACTCCTTGGCAGTATCCAACCAAAAACTATCCAAAGGTAGATCAGCAAATCTTAGCTTGCAACCACGATTTTGTCTCAGTTCAATTAGTTCCTCCTGCTCTTGTAAAGTCATTTCCTTTCCAACAACTGATGCTGAGCTATAAGGGTCCCTAACCCAGTCAAGGCATTCAGTGGAGACTGAAGAGAAATAAAATGACAACTTCTCCTCAAGAGTTTTTAAATGCTTAACTATTATCTCACACAGTGCAGCAGTGTGAACACCTTGCCATTGCATGGTGAGTGTGAACATTTCAAGATTGCCACTTTCCACGTGTTGATGCCAGAGTTGCACCTTTGAACGGAATCTATTTATTTTATCTGTACTTGTAAGCAGGTTTTCATTTTGGCCTTGCATTCGGGTGTTCAATTCATTCAAATGATGAAATATATCTGCCAGGTATGCCAGCCTTGCACACCACTCATCGCTTGCAAGCTGCTTTGCGTAATCTGACCCCTCATTTGTCAGAAACACTTTAAGTTCCTCCCGCAGCTCATACACACGAACCAAGACCTTGCCACGCGACAACCACTGGACCTCCGTATGAAACAGCAAGGTTTTATGCTTTGCTCCCATTTCCTCACACAAAGCTGCAAATATGCGACTTTTCATGGGCCATGACTTTACAATGTTTACCGTGCGCACAACATCATCCAACACATGAACTAAGGCTGATGGTAAAGTCTTGGCTACGAGGGCCTCACGGCACACCACGGTGCTTCAGACGGAACAGCGGTTGGGAACCGCTGTGTTATAGAATATCTGAACAAAATGATAAACTTTTATAATTCATGATTTTTCTATAATTCTCATAATCACTGATTTATTTGTCAAAATTCTTGGGTTAGTAAAGAAAATATTTTGTTTGTAATAATACATTTTACCATTAATTTCATCTTCTTAAATAATTATTCCGTAAAATTAACTTTTCATCATATTTGTTAAAAATATGTATACAATCCTATTTAAAATTGCAATTTTTAGATTTTCGTTTGATTTACGTATTATATAAGCTTTTATTGCGATTTAATAATTTTGAATAATAGGAATTTTTAATTTAATAAATTAGTTATTTGCTTGTCCTTCCAATTATATTATAAAAAAAAATATTTGTTGGATATTTGAAATTTTAAGATTTAGTAGAATTTGCAACTCTCTTCGTTTCATTGAGAAAATTTCTGAAATAAAATATTTTCAGCAAAACAAACAAAGAAAAATCTTAATTACAGGTAAAACATTTTTTTAACGATGCATTGTCTACAACAATGCATTAGCTAAACACAATTTGTTTCAAGAAATCAAATGCAATTTTGATTTTTTGAATTTATCAAAAAATTTATTTCTTAACAAAGCACTTTCATAATGTTTAAATTCTAATTTGTTAATTTACATTATGAAAATTGTGCTTATATTGTGATGCTTAATAATATAAGAATAAATAAACTAAATAACCAAAACAATAAAATTGCATCCATAACGGAATTTCGAAAACATTTATATCTTTAATAATGATCCTAAATATTATATATACAATTTATATGTTATAAGTTTATAAGTATTAGTGTGTGAATATAATTAATGTGTATTAAAATCATTGATAGACATCACATTCTATATATTATATATTTATTCTCTATTATATATCTAATTTTTTCAAAAAGATTTGTGGCATATACCCATATATATAACCCATATATATATATATATATATATATATATATATATATATATATATTTAAACTTGTAGAGATATATGAAAGTATAATATGAGAATAAATGCAGCATAAATGTGTTAAAGCATTTATTTTTTCAAATATTCCTCCTACGCCATTTTGTAGAGTTAATAAAATTTAAGAAGGCACAAAATAAATGAAAGATTTTGATTAAAAATTTCCTTTTAATTATTTAATGGCATCATTTTAGTATATTTTAATGGAATAAGTCTTCTCGTAAGTGAATTAATTTTTATAAAACATACTCACAAGCATTTCTGTGTTGAACTATTTCAATACGTGAGGGTAATCTTTTCATTCATGTATGTAAAAAATGATAATTGATAATGAATTCAACCATTAACAAATAATACAAAAAATTAAATCATCATGCAGTATACTTCACCTTTCTTTCTTTATTTATCAAATTGTGCTCTCAAAATGGGTGATGATTTTCAATACGATAGCAATATATATCTAGTTCTTTTTCAAGAGATATCTATAACAAAATAAATAATCTTATTTTTTTAATGATTACCAATTATGTAAGCAACAATCAACCGTAAAAGTCATAGTAAAATCTACTACGATACATATAGACTTTGATCTGTATCAGTTGTTGGGTGATATCAAGATCATTGTTTTCGATGAATTTTCCTGTGCTCCTTTCTTATGGAAAAGAATGTAATACTTTTATCGAAATATCTAAAACAAATTGTCAAGTTTTAGTGCTAATCAGTTAAAAAGAAACATTATAGGGAATATTTTCTTTATGTTTACAATTACACATCACACACAATAACGTTTTTTGATAATAAAAATAAAAGCAATATTAAACTTAGATGAGTTTTTATATTACTTTCTTAAAATCATAGGATAATGTATTGATATATAATTAAATATATTTATCTTTTTATTCTAACTTCAAATATGATACGAGGAATTTTTATATCCAATGAAAAAGAAATGAATGTCCAAAAAAGTTAACTTTTTTATTTTCTCAACAAATTTATAAAGAAAATTAGTTTATTTTTAATAAAATAATCATTTTCTACAATTTAAATACTTACTGTTTAAATTTCCTATCTGATTTCCAATAAGAAAATTAAATTTCTTTCATTCAGGAACGCGTTTGAAATGATGCTTATATCAATCCATTCAAAAATTGAAATTCTGTTAGATTTCGATAAGTAAATCTGAAATTAAATTTATGTATATGTTCAACATTTTTAAACAAAAATGAAATTATTTAAATGGTTTGAAGTATTTAATTCTTATCATTCATAACCTTTAAACGGAAAAGAGAAAATTTTGGCAGGCTAAGCCTTTCTTACTATGTTTTTGGCTCTTTGACCATGCACACACTTCAGGTATAAATATTCTATATCTCAAAGCTCAACAATCCTCTAATAATAAGCTCAAAACCTTAGCTAAATATAGAAACGTCCACTTTCAGTGCCTCATTTTAACTTCCCTGGAAATGAAGTCGCTGATTTCTAGGCCAAAAGAGGCTGCTCTAAGATTGCGGCCACTGATTATGCACCCACATATCGAGAGATTTACTCTTTAATGAAAATAAAGGACAATCACGTCTGGATGGCCCTTCCTGACCATCCGGAGATTAGAAAAAGCCCAGGGGAGGGGCTTAAGAATTTGACGGAGACAGAATTGATCAAACGGCTGTGTCCAGATTACTCAGTGGGCATTTGAAATACATGACCTACGAATCTGGCCGAAAGGTTTTCCAGACTTGTTCCAAGTGTCACCTATTGCCAGCTTCCCCTGAACATATCTTTGATTGTTTGTGGTTAGATTTGGAAGATGCCCATGCGAGTCCACTTCTGGTGCTGGACTTTGCTAGGTTAATCGTCTCATGGATCTGATCTAGCTGCCGCTATATCCTGAAGAATTGGATACGAATTTGGAAGAACTAAGGAGAAGAGAAGAGACTTTTCTTAATATAAGTGTAATCACTTGATCAGTAAGCCTCATCATTTTTAAAATTTATCGGTGACACTTTAGAATCAGGAAAAATTCCAAATTCATAGCCACTTTGTAACAATATAAAGACATTGCATGTATGTGATCGTACTTCATTTTTTTAATTTTGAAATCACTTTAAAAGCTAAAAAATACAATTTTTGATCAAATATTTTAAAACAATTAATAAAATTTGCTATTTAACAATTATATTAATTTAATGTATACATTAAGGGAATAAGAAAAATGTTCGACAGCTATTGCTTCCATTTTTCAGTCCTCAACCATACAAATTCTTTATTAAGACTTACTAAAGTAACCAGTTTGGTATATTTTTTAAAGAGAATAAATTCTCTTTTAATAATCACTGACTTTTGTATCAGAACTATAGATTCAAATCAATTAGGATAAACAGAGTGTGAAAAAATGCAAAACTGTAAATCATTTAGTTACATAAATTTTTGATTGTATTTTTTTTTTAAATATATGAGACGAAATCCAAAAATAACGGTATTCGGTTCAGTTCTCAATGAATAATTTTATTTTATGTGTATTTTTATTTATACTGAAAATATTTTATTACAAACAAAAAATGTAATTCCATCAAAATTACATAGATTTTAATTTTTTTTAGAGGGCAAACTGTGTGAATTGATGCAATTAATGTACGATAAGAGTGGTGAGAGAAAAAAATTATGAGGATTGGCTTCTGTTATCCATTAACAAAATCGCATTTGAATACAAGGTTCATGCATTCAAATGTGATTATGTATACTTTCATCGCTTGTCAACTAAACCTTGAAATAATTATATATAAAATATGTTTATTTATTTACTCAAAATAGGAAAATTGTCTTTAATTGTTAAAATATCTTTTAACGTGGTTTTCCTGAGATTACTTTTGTTGTCTCGGCGAATAAATTTCAAACTTTGAAAACACTAACTTGTGTACCTGGAGCTGCCAAACCTACAATTGAAATCTTAATTTTTTTAATTAAGTACGCATAAGTAATTTTATTTCCAGAAATCTAAAAAAATTCTATTACATCAACCTTTCATTGTTAAATTTATTTAAAATGAATTCAATTTCAATATCATAGAAATAGAGGATTTATGTGTTTTATTGCCAATTATTTATTCTTAAAGAATTTCTAAATAGTCATTTTTATCGTTTTCAGTTGAAGATTTTGCTTCCCCGTTTACTTCGGAATTGGATTTTTCCAAAATCATAACTTATACCAAATATTCCTTAAATATTGCACAGCTTGTACATATTGTGACGTGTAAGGCAAAATTAGATAACCCAGGTCCAAATAAATTGTGTTCTAACTAAACTATCACTTTCTATAAAAAATGTTTCCCAGTTAGATAATAGATTATTTAAATTATATGCAAAGATATTTTTAAAATTTCATTCTATGTATTGCAATTAGTCCAAATTTGGTAAAAATTACTTAAAGTTAATTCTTTATGTTGTAGTTACAAAGTTGCTTCCGTTATAGGGTTGTGTGGGATATCAGAATTTTAATTTCACCCATTTACAGTCTGAAAAATCTGCAAAGATAATCTGCTAAGAATGAGTTAAAATTTTTGTATTCCAATAAAGATTTTAATATATTATACGTAAAAACATTTTATTGGAATGCCACAGACGACACTTAGTTTGGGTAGCAAAACAAAAGAATAAGAGCCTGTTCTGAATTTAACGTGATTTTTTTATTTATTTTTTATTTGAATATTCATTTCTTGTTGACCA
The DNA here is from genome assembly GCA_026290005.1 of Latrodectus geometricus. Taxonomy (NCBI): domain Eukaryota; kingdom Metazoa; phylum Arthropoda; class Arachnida; order Araneae; family Theridiidae; genus Latrodectus; species Latrodectus geometricus. Next base: position 48,858 of record JAPDSC010004058.1, on the reverse strand, counting down.
GTGTACTTACTTTTCATAAATTAATTCGATTTTTCTAATCTTTTTACTCCTCCTGACCAATAAAATAGAAGCAAGAATTATTATGATACATCACAATCCTTTTATTTATTTTTTTCCTTAGGTCAGTGCCGCACAGGGTACTTCCTGCTGAGAAGTTGCTTTGTCTACCTGAATAGTCTATACAAATATCCGCAGATGATGGCATGTTTAGATACGAAAAATATAACTCAAGCTGTGATACTTTTTTTTTTAATATCATCTAGTTCACCTTCAACTAAATCAAACTTGCCTTTTGCACGTAATTTCTCGTGGAACTGAAACAGAAAAGTATTAGTAAACATCAGAACAGGAAATCGATAAGCAATGTACTACATTTAATAATAATTATATGTCTCTCAAACTATTGATAAGATGGCTACAGTAACAAAATGACAAAAAATATATTGAATCGAAATAAACCGATATCTTTTTCGATTTAGTTCCGGTTCGAAGTCCACGTTCTAAGTAGAAAAAAATGTTTTAAAATTTAAAAGAAATCAAAAACATGTTCGTTTTGGTTTCATTCCTCTACATAATTTTTTAACTTACATGCTAAATAATTATATAAAGTAAGAATTTTTCTAGTCATTAAGTAATTAAATTACAATAACCCACTAACAAAAAAAATTAGTTTTAAAAATTTTACATTTCCGGGAGATACATGACAAACAGGGAAGTATCATTTTTTTAACATAATACTTTTAAAATAAATAATTGCAGTCCTCTTAAGTATTCAATGTATGATCAATCTGAAAGTAAGTAAAAAATTTCACTTTCATTGCATTTCGCAGATTTTTGTTCATTGCAATTATATTTTGAAAAAATCTATAAATTTTGATGTCCTTAAATGTTAAAATTACTTTAACCATCAAACAAAGTAATTAACTTTGAAAATTGGATTTTTTAATAATTCCACGTGTGTATATACATAATACTAGTTTAAAAAAATATTTGTTAATTTTTTTAAATGATTTTCTCGATACTTGTTTATTCAGGAAAACCTAATATATGTTTACTAGAAAAATCACATTATAATAAATATTAAAGAGAGAATACATACAGTTATTTTTAAAACTCTAGAAAACATGTTTATTGTTTCTGATATTCAAGAACTTAGTATGAACTACTTTAGAACTACTGCATCCTGCTAGAAATTACAAATGAACAAAAAGCTCTCACATATTTAGAAAAAGAAAACAATCATATGCGTTGAGGCGATTCATTTTCTCTTGCTGAAAACCAACATATCATACTTCATAAATATTTTATGCTAAAGTAAATCGAAAGACAGTTTGTTTTGTAATGTTTAAATGCCAAATTTAACAAGTATATATCAGCAGAAATAGCTGAAAATTTTTAATCGAATATAATCGATATCGATATTTGACCAGGACAGTCTTGGTTTTCAGGCAAAATCTTGGCGCCCCTGTCGGCTTATTTCACGTCTCGGTAAAAATTTAAAATTTATTTTAAAAATGATCAAAAGAGTTTAAAATAATAAACTGTGAAGAATTATTTAGGATAATTACTTTGCATTTATTTCTGTGCTGTATGAATATTATAAAAAAAACCAAGAACATCAACAGGAATCTAGATGAACAAGTCTGTAGCTATGGGAAAGAAGAATTTTATGGTTTTCAGGAAGATACTTGGCATACTTTCAACCCTAGGAGAATAGTTTAAAAAACAACAATTAACAGATCAACATTTAATAGATCAATTTGACCAAAAAAAATGCTGTTGTTTTGGAAAATAGCAAAACTTCTGCTGAAGTTATTAATATCAGTCTTTTTGATGTACCCGGTATGTGAAAATGAACAATGATCAGCTGTTCGAGGAAATTATGTAAAGGAACATTTTCAGTTAAATTCCAAACAGTAAAATCAAGAAGAGACTACAAAAGATAGAAGAGTAAAAGAGAGGATTACAAGAGAAAAAAATATTTAAGCTATTTGGTGTAAAATAATATGCAAATAACTAATGAAGATTTCTACAACGAGATTAAAACCAAAAATGACTTTCTAAAAAACGCCTTAGCTAATGAAAAATATTTGCAAATATCGTAATTATGATTTTTTTAATTTTTGTCAATGTAATTATTGTACAATTTTTTTTTCTTATTCCAAATGTTTCTTCTTATTTAAGAAACCTATGAATATTAACTTGTAAAATATAAAATGTTTAAATTGATATCCTTGTGTCATTTATAATCACCCCTAATTAAAATTTTTAATCAGTATCCATTTATTCATAGCATTAAGAGAATAAACTATCGTTAATACAATCAAAAACTCTTCAAGGATGTACCCTTAAATAGATAATATATATATATATATATATATATATATATATATGCATGCAGAGAGAATGACGTTTATCATAAAAAATTTTGAGTTGGAAATTTCAACAATTTTTTGATTTTTAAGAAATGGTTTAAACATTAAAATAAGGAAAAATAAAATAAAATATTATTTGTCAAAAGCAGTGATAAGAAAACAGATGACAAAAGTAAAACAAGTGGGAAGTTCCAAGGTCCTTTGTGAGTTCACATCCTCCCTCAAATACACTATATTACTTCCAATAATTTTTTCGCTTCTAGTTCGAGTGAAAGTTATCTCGTTTTTCTATTCTGCCGTTTTTCTGAGGCGTTTCTTTGATAACCACAAAAACGAAGTAAGTACATATTTTGCATCAAAATTTAATTTCATGTGAATTCTTATAGTAATTTTATAAAGATTTCATTTCATTTTTGATGGTTTAAAAAGTCAAGTATGAAATCGAAATTGAATGTATAAACGATCCGGAACAAAATTAGATGTTTTTATAGAATTGTATCAAAAATTTGTTGTTTCATAGCCTACTGCTTATGTTGATAAATATTTTTCTTTAATAATTAATCTCTATGTGCATTTAACAATGTATGTGCATTTATTAACAATCGCTAAATATTCTATTTTAACTTCACTCTAAACTATCAAGAGATATGTGATAAATAATGATTTTATGATAAGAGACGTATGATAATTTATGTATATCACATTTGTCCGTTACTTCCATAATATGACTGTATAAAAAATGTTTTAATTATTTAGTTTTGAGAGGAAATATTTCATAACTCGCATGAAATTTGCAAGTTGTAATGAATTGTTATATTTTGCTGATTTTTAGGATCGGATTAAAAGGATTTACAAAAGTATCAAAATGTGAGCTGATCACCTATAAAAACCGTTTAAAATAAAATACTATTATTAATTAAATTTTAATTTAAAATATTGTAGTTAATTATTGTTAGATGAATTGTTAATTGCATAAGGGAACTTGTATTTATAATGTATATAACAAGTAGCAAGTGTGCAACTTGTATTTGAATAATTTCTGTAGTTTTAACTGATTTGTACGTTTGAAATATTCATTAGTTTATTCAAAGTAAATGCTTTGAATAAACTAATAAGTTTTAAGAAGTTTTCGGTATTTAAAACTTAAAATTTTTTAAAAAAAATTCTAATATAATAATTTTTTAAGGTAATGTTAAAAATACATTCAAAAGGATTAAACATATCAAGTGCATGATTAACATAATAATTAATAATAAAATATTTTCAAAAGTATTCACTATCAAATTTAATATTAAAATAAATATTGTATAAAAAAGTATTTCCGATATCAATCGCGTGTGTGTTGTCAATACGTATTATTTAATAGAAATTTTCATACCGTAGGTATAAAATTAATATTGTACTAAAGAATAAATCGAAATAAAATGATGTAATTAAAATATGCACTTCAAGCAACTTTTCAATATATATTGAAAAGTGTTGTATATTATTATTATATTGATCAAATTCAGTATATCAAAACTAGTATATCATAAACAAAACTGAAAACTGAATATTGTTTTGTGATAGTTATATTAAAATGCTCACTCTGAATTACCGAAATAATTGTTTTAAAGATGAAGTTATTTATTAAATCAAGTATTTATGGTGTAATATAAATTGGTTGTTTTAGAATCTACTTTATTTAATTCATTTAATATTGATTAATATAAAAGGAAACATTATGCAAAATAAAAAACGGAACAATTATTTTTAAAGTTTTTAAAACGGAATTTATAATGATATGAAAAATAACTTCTGTACTTTAAAATTAGCTAAAGAACTGGCATTTTGTAAAAAATTTAAATAAATTCTGCAATAAATTTTAATATCTAAAATCTATTTAATATTGGAATGCCAACATTAAATTTTTGAGGAAAATGTAGAATATTATTTTACACGTATTTTGATATTTCTGCATTAAAACTTTAGAAGAAAATAAAAATGTTAATTTTCTCCCTATTCTAAATTTTCTTCTGTGTATTGTAAATAATCTAAATACACACACACAAACACACAAAGCTTTCTTATATATATAATCACGCTTTTGTAATTTTAATAAAATTTATGAGCTTCAAAATAATAATTCTTAAATTGAAATTATTAGGTTTTTTTCGTATTTAAAATAACTTTTTTTAACTTATTTCATTATAATTTTTTTAATACAAAATATATAAAAGGCATTCTGGTTTCATTTATTGATGAACTTTTCACACATTCTTCCTCAAAGTACAAAAATAAAGCGGAAGTAATCTTCTTCCGCAGGAAAATAAAAAAGAATTCGTACAATGATTCAAAATTGACGTTTTAACAGATTGTAAGGAATTCAGAATGTAGAAAACAATTGTCAAAGGAAACAGTCAATTCCTGGGCTTTTTCAGAACCATTCACTTGATTTTTTGAATAATTTCTGTGTCAAAAAAATCTATATTTCATCTATTTTAATGACGTGATTAAAAAGAAAATGACTTGTCAAAACACCTCACAGGCTTCTTTCTTGAATATGCTGTTTGTTTCCGAAACAATTGTTTAACTAACTTTTATAATTCTTGGAACAATTTTCTTTCATAGTCTTTTTATTGGTATAGATTTCTTGATTACTGATAATCTAAGCCATCTCTGAACTTTATATATCAACCAAATACTGTAGGTTTTATAAATAGTCGTCCTTAAAACTTTTTTGTAACACTTAAAAACCTTTTGTGGCAATTACTATAAATAAGCTTAATGTATATTCCTTCCGCAAAAACATATTGATGTAATAAAAATCAAAAACAAATTAATTTTCTAAAGATTAAATTAAATATTTTCCTGTTTTTTCCCAAATGATCATAGAAATCTAAAAGATATTTGACAAAAATTTACAGATGTTATTTATTATGGATGAATTTTAAATTAAACATTTAGGTTACTTTTTGGTCTTAATATATTTCGTTTTTATACCTATATTTACTTTTTTATAAAATTTAAAAATAATTTATAGCAAAGTCTTGAAGAGCCATAAACTGAACGAAAATAAAATGTTGATAAAACAAGCAAATATATCATTTATCTCCGGTTGTTTTAAGATATTTCAAGAATTAATAAAGCTGGAACTATAAGAATATATGTAAGTAAAAAAATCATCTGACGAAATAAAAAAATTAACATTTCGAAATTAGAATTAATCTCAATGTTATCTATTTTATCGTGTTATATTGGAACAAACTTTAATAACTATGAATATGAATTTATCACTTCACCTTATTAATTACTATTTTTCTAATTCGATACGATAATGACTAATTTTTAGTTCATTGCACTGAGAAACTGTAATACAAATAAAATCATATTTATGCCCAAATATATTTCTACAAAAGAATGAATTGTTCAGTTGTAAATCAATTCTAGTGAGCTGTACTGTTAATAAATACTAATAAATACTGTTTCTGGCTATAAATTGATGCAGATAATTGATCCTATGCTTGCTTAAAATTTAAATGAACCCTCACTTAATCTGGTGAAGTGATTGGATATCGATATAACTAAATTTTATTTAATTAATTTCATAAATATATTTACTTCCCTTTTAAAAATCATGTATTATATATAAAAACATAATATATACTATACATATAAGTTATATAATATTAAAATAAATAAAATTTGAATAATAAATGTTAATTAATAATATTTAAAAGCGAGGGATCAAAAGTAATGTAACTTCTATCTATTTATCATGAGTTTCAAAACTAAACTTAATTACACATATTGCAAAGTTTTACTTTTCACTTCCTTTTTTCAAAATAAAAATAAAAGAATTTCAATTATATTTATTATTGTAAATAGTTGCGCATCATGTTCAATATTTATCTTTCATTGCGCATCAAATTTAATGTCTTCTTATAAATATATAAAAAAAATAAAGAAATTTTTGTTTGTAAAATAGAATTCTTTGATTTTAAATGGAATAAATGAAATTAAATAAATTAAGCAACATACATTAAACTACAAGAAAATTATTTAATTTGCAAGAAAAATATGTATGAAGGAAAATCTAGAAATGTGCTTTCTTGAGAATATTGTTATCCAAACATTGATGATGACGATATCATTTGTTCCTATTTAATAGTTCGTTTAACCACACCAATTTTTATTATAAAATACAAAAATCGAATGTATATGGTGAGCATTTAAATTGTATTTATTTATGAAAATATTGCGTAGAACGCGTTAAACTTGAATAGTAGTGAAATAGAAGGATTTATTAAGAAACTTCATAATAAATCGAAACGGTATATAAGGAATTGTTAAAATACCAAGAAACTTTCCAAATTAAAGCTAAAATTGTAAGCAATCATAAAATAATCTTTATGCTCATAAGAAATAATAAATTTAAAACATCAAAATAAATACTTTAAATAATGCTGTTTTTTTCTATTTAATAATTTAGTATATTGTAATTTCGTGATCGGTAAATGATTATAATTGTCATTTTTCGTCTTAACTAATATGTCATTTTACTGATCTAACCTTTTCCATTCATTCTCATTGTATTCACATTTCATTTCGATCTCAAGAACAAAATAGAAACAATTTTTCCTATTCGTATTTTCTTTTTGATCTATTTCTAAATATTGATTTCCGAAAGAGCATCGTTTTAATTAGACTCTATAGCATTGTAATTACATTTTTCTCAATAATCTAGCAATAAATTTAAATGCTTTTAGAATGTGCATATGAGAATTTCCTTATTTTATTGAAATATTTTATTAATATCTTATTTTTCCTTTTCAGATTTTAAATAACAAGAAAGATGTCTCAAGGTGAGTGATTTATTCATTTAAATTGTCACATTTAATATGCGTATTTTTACCACATTTTAATCGGGGAACATAACATAAAGGAACATTTTCATCTAAATTAGTTTTTCTGATTCTGAAATTTTACTTAAAATTTAGCTATTTTAACAGTATTACTTATTTAGAATGTTTTGTAATCAATTCTTTTAATTCATTTGATTTCAGAATTTTTCTTACAAACTTATAATCTTTATTAATTAAGTGAAATGTTTTTCGTTTACTAAATTGAAATAAAAATCATTCTTAATCATAATTTTATGCATATGTTATTAGAATAATGAAATTATTAATACCCATTAATAAAACTGAATGCATTCAAATTTTAAGCTAAAATGTTCATAACTGTAACAAAAATTCTAAGTTTATAAAATTGAGATGCATTAATTTTAAAATTCTGCAAATATAATTTTAGAATCTTCAAATGCTGCAATACCGTTTAAAATAAGAAAACAGGGTAAAACTATACTTTCGAGTGCCCTTTGGTGAACTTGGCAATTTTTTGCAATGGAATAGCAATTTTTGTGAATGAATGGCGGAATGGCAAACAGGAATGGCGATTTTTTTGGCGCCATTCCTGTTAGCTCCGATTACAATGTTAACAGGTATGGTTGAACATTCAAAAACAACGCAACACCCATTGGATTTTCAAAATTCAAAAAACGATAAACCAATCAGAGCCCCGACTGGATCTAAGCCAATCAGAACACGATTCGGCTTTGCCCAGCTTGGCGAGAATCAAAGGGGCACCCTAAAGCAGTGTTTCTCAACCTTTTAGTATTCACGGCCCAATTTTCAATCATAATTTTCATCGCGCCCCCCCCTCCCCACCGCATACAATAAAATATATACAATAATAATGTATTTTGAGTATTTTGGCGCTAAACCTACACTACAACCTTAATTTTAAACTTTACAAATTACCAAGAATACCGAAATTTATTGACATTTTGCAACACCGATCATCAGCATTGAAAAAACAAGAATCCTATGCTTTTTTATTGCTCTTGCGTCCCGCCATGTCGGGCATTCTCACGGTTTTGCGAGAAGTTTCGATTTGTCTGGAATTTGTCTAGTCAGAAAAAAATTAAGCTAGAAGTGTGCGCAGATGTGAACAAATGTTTTCTCATAGGGAGAAGTAGAAAGCTCTATGACGCCAATTTCAATTCCAGACAATCTCATTCGAGTCGATCCTTCTATCGCTATTGAATCTATTCTGAATGTGTATATTATATATATTTTCGTGTAATTGCAATTCACCGTATTAAATATTTACGGCAGCAGACTTATGTAGAATCATGGATAATTTTTTAAGCGGGCGTAAGCGAGCATTAGACGATAGACAAGCATCAACAAGTACACACATGAGCGTGGTTCCGAAAATAAAATCAAGAAAATATTCTCAAGAATACTTAAATTTTGGGTTCACTAGTACTGAAGTAAATGAAGAAGAAAGGCCCCTGTGTATCATTTGCTCAAAAATGTTGGCGGCAGACAGCATGAAACCTAATAAACTTAAACGACATTTGGAAACGCTTCATAGTGCGTACGTAAACAAACCCAGAGAATTCTTCTAATTAAAATTAAAATCATATGAAAAGCAAAAATCATTGTTTAAAAAATCTTTGTCTGTGAATGAAAAAGCTTTAATTGCCTCTTACAAAGTTTCATATAAAATAGCCAGATGTAAAAAGCCTCACACCATTGGAGAAGAGCTTATTTTGCCAGCCGCGATTGATATTGTAGAAATTATGTTTGGAGATAATTTTTCAAAACAAATGCAGTCTATACCTCTTTCAAATGATACTGTTGCCCGTCGAATTGCTGATATAGCTGAAGATGTAGAGTGTCAGCTTTTGTCGAAGTTGAGTTACAAATTGTTTTCAATACAACTTGATGAGGCAACAGATAGTAATAAAGATGCTCATTTCATTGCCTATGTTAGATTTTGTGATGATTTGTCAGTAGTAGAAGAATTACTTTTCTGCACACCAATAGAACTCAAAGCAACAGCACTCGCTTTATTTGCTATCTTAAATGATTTTATGAACGAGGCAAACATAGAATGGAAAAATTGCGTCGGAATATGCACGGATGGTGCTCGTTCTATGTCAGGAAGATTCCAAAGTATTCAAGCATTTGTGAAACAAAAATCCCCACAGTGTGTCTGGACACATTGCATGATCCACAGAGAAGCTTTGGCTTCCAAAGAAATGAGTCCTGATTTGAATATTGTGTTAACTACGGTTGTAACCGTAGTAAATTATATAAAAATGAGACCCCTGAAATCCAGAATCTTTTCCGCACTTTGTAAAGACATGGGTGCAGTACATTCAGCGTTACTATTTTATTGCGAGGCAAGATGGTTATCACGAGGGAAATTTTTGCAACGTGTTTATGAATTAAGAGAAGAAATCGCCGTTTTCCTAGAAGAGGAAAACAGACTGGAAGCTGAGAATTTCCGCGATAGTTTATTTGTGTTGAAATTGAGCTACATGGTCGACATATTCGAGAAATTAAATAACTTGAATCTTCAACTGCAAGGAGCAAATACACATATATTGGATACGAGTGATAAAGTTAATGCTTTTTGTAGGAAATTGGAATTGTGGAGCAGAAATTTAAAGCAAGAAAACTTAACAATGTTTGCAAATTTGAATGATTGTATTAAAACTTACAAGGCTGAAGAACAACATGTAAAAGTTGTTTTTGTAACCATTGAAAATCATTTAGCAATGCTAGCAAAGAATTTTAAAAAGTACTTTCTTGCTGACGACAAACTGATATCAAGTTACAAGTGGGTGAGGGATCCATTTCAAAATACTCCTGAAGGACTCTCAATCGAAGAGGAAGAAACCTTCATAGACTTCACGGCAAGCGGCGAAACCAAAAGACAATTTAGTAATAAATCACTCTTTGAATTTTGGGCAGGAGTGGATGATGAGTTTTCTGCACTAAAAACAAGGGCATTTTGCATTCTACTACCATTTTCAACATCTTACCTTTGTGAAACTGGATTTTCTGCGGTGGCTTCTTTGAAGACAAAATATAGATCTCAGCTAAATATAGAAAAAGAACTGAGAGTGTCTATTTCTAATATTAAACCCTCCTTCGAAAAACTTTGCTCTGAAAGACAGGCCCAAGGAAGTCACTAATAATTATTAAATTTGTTTTTAATTTAGTAAGTTGTTTTAATTTAATAAGTTAATTATTAAATATGTCGTAATGTATTTTGTTTTGTATGTATGTGTGTGTGTGTGTGTTCTTTCCTTTCAGTCACTTAATCAATTTTTTTAAATAACATTTTCTCTTGGATATGCTCGCGCCCCCCTAGGGGGGCGCGCCCCACAGGTTGAGAATCACTGCCCTAAAGTATAGTCTAACCGAATACAGTTATTTCATTAGCAGAATGCATACACTGCTGAATTCCTGTACAAAAATCTATTTCTCTAAAGATACAAAGTAAATGATTATATAACAGTGAAATCTGTGTTTATCTTCCATTTCTGTACATTCTACATTCGTATTGCTGGTAAAAATCAAATTATTCATTCAACCCTTATAAAAACTAATTAATTACGAAAGATTATTTTATTAGACTATAATAATTAAATAAGTTATGATTTTTGTTAAATAACGTAATCCTCATTATCAGCCACACTTCGCTTTAGCGGGTATGCAATACTTTCCTCAGACATCCAATTCTTTTGCTAATGATTTATTAGAATAATATTTTAAAAGAAAATTCCTGAACAAGTACCTAATATACCAACATTTTGCAATATCTGCTGCAATAAATTGGCATGTCTGTAACTGCGTACATTTCCTTTTTATCTGGTTTCTGGAAGGTAGAAGTATATGTTAGCTATCTAAAGATAATAATACCGCCCTTTTCCGATATTATCGATATTTAAATTGCAAGATATGACCGACAGCTAGGTAACGGGAACAGTCTCTATATCTAAGTTAATGGTGATAAGAATACTTCACACATTCCGCAAAGTACCTCAATGTTTTCATCTGAAAATTATGTAAATTTCGGTTAATAATTCTTACATAACAATAAAAGCTTAAGCTTTGCATACTTATTTCAAGCACAGAGACTTTTCATTGATTTTAAATAAAAATTTAATTAATTTACTGTGTATAACCATTATACTTGATTTGAAATCAAATGAATAGAAGATTAAAGTTTTGTTTTATAGATAGGGTTAATTTAATTACATTATATTTTAAAAACAAAAAATAAGTTTATATACATTTTTTTCTAAATTTTTCAAACACAAAATCATATTTGATATAATTTTTACTGTTTATATTTATCCTTTGTTTAGTAAATAAGTCAGTAAATGTAATGCGCGGCAGCTTACATCCAGATTAAACTATAATAGCGAAATAATATAAAAATTATAATCTCTTATTAGATGTAGAGATAGAAGGCGTATTGAATCACTTAAGAACAATCTTAGAGAAAGTAGTTAATTATATAAAAAATAACAAAATGATAAAACCTTTTCGTATAATTAAAAATTCTATTCTATTAAGCAAAAATACATGATATTTAAATTAATTGCTTTATATATTTTAGGTTTAACAACATGATTTTCTTGTTTTTTATTATTTCTAGACATTTTAAGCATTTTTTCACTATAATTTTCATGTAAGAAAATTTATAAATTATCTTAGTATTTCTATAATTAAATGAAGAACTCATTACATGAGCTCGTGTAATGAGTTCTTTATTTCTTTAAAATCATTTTTTCTCATTTCAGGCGATTCAATCATGACTGATTTAGAAAAAACTACGTTTTCTTAATTATTAAAAGGAAATTACTGATATAATATTAACGTCTGCTACTGCAAAAATTCTTTAGTTGCTGAGCAAAATTAATTTTAAAATTAATTTGAGGAAATGTATGTCTGACTAAGCATTTCTTTTTCTAATTTTGTGTTAAACTTTCGACCATTTGGCCGCGTCATGCAATTTTCAAGTCTGGATTCCATGGTAAATTATGATTCCATTGCATTAGCATCTAAGTAAAAATTAAACTCATGGAATTATCAAACTTTTGGATTACAATTTATAATCGTAGCACTTGGAAGGATTGCAATTTGCAACCAGACCATGATACTTCTCAAAAGAGGTATGTCAGGTATTCTAAATCAGTCTGTTGTCTAAAAGACAAATTACTTTTACCGAATTTTAAACATAAAAATTAAATTTTAAATAAAAACATTATGAGCATAGTAAAAATATGAAGCAGGAAATATAATACAAGCTTTAGAAAATCCATAATTATTCTAATGATTAAAGAACAAATTTAATGATTTCCGTGATGTACATGTTTACTACTCATAAAACAAGCAACTCCTTTTGTAATCAGACTGAAATGTATATTTATGTAAAGCTGTTATACACAATATTAATAGGAAATATATATTTTAAATAAAAGGGATTATCAAAAAAGTACTGTGAAGTATAAATAACCAAAAGAATAATTTAAATATGAAAAGAACATGTATTTCAGATAATTGAATTCGGCTTTCGAGGAATTAAGATATCGGTAGGACATTTAGACAAATAAATATTTCTTGATAACTAAATCAGATAAATGAACATATGTTTACAATCATGGAACAAAATATAATAAAAACGGAGAAATCATTCTCTTTTTTATATAAATCTAATATTTAAAGTACATTTCCTAGCAACACAATAATATAGAAGCTTACATGAATATTTTTGGCGAACCAATATGAAAAAAAAAAAAAAAAAGAAAGAAAGAGAGAGAGAGAGAGATTGAAATCCTCTATCAACGAATCATGGAAAAGTTCCAGATTTTGTATACACAAATATGTACTTATAGTTTTTTAATATATATAATCTTGACTCGAGTGACAAAATAATTTAAATTGAAACCTAACAATTTTAAATATTGTAAATTTTATCAAGTTTAATTAAATTTCCTTCTTTAAATTAATCTTACCAGTTAATATTCATTTAATATAGTCTTAAAACATCAGAATTTTAATTTACTTATGTGACATTGTGTTTGCAGTATATCCATTGAAATGAATTTTGAAATAAATATCTGTAAATTATAAATAATTTAATTTTTCTTAAAAATCTGCTAAATTTATATTCATAAACTGTTCATATATTATCATAGTATTCTGTGCTTAAAAACAAAATATATATTTAATCTTTACGACCTCACATTTATCAAAATAATTTTCTCATTAAAATGATTTATGTGTATATCCTTCAAAAGACTTGTTGACTGATTGGAAGAAATCTGCAAAAAATGAGGAGCAAATTAATCAATACACACAGTTGTTTAATGTTGTTACTTTCAAAATTGATGTTTTTTATCGATATATACCAACATTTTAATGAATTGAAATAAAACAACTATCGTCATGATAGATCTCAATTACTCTTTACCAAACTAAATGTTTTTGGTAACGACATTGTTACAAAAAAAAAAAAAAAAAAAAAAAAAAAAAAAATAGATGCATTTTGAGAAACAAGACAAAAAAACAGAAAAATTTATATATTTCCGTGATTAAGTCTTCAATCAAGGGATTTTCAGCGAGATTTTCTCATTTCAAAGTATTATCTAAAACAAAGTTACTATGTACCTAAAGTGATTTCATTTTATAAACTTGGCTCCTCTCAATTCGATTGTTTGAAAATTGAAGAATTTGAAATGTAGCTGATTGATTTCCTATCTAGTTCAATATAAATTCCAAAATTTTTTGAAACAGGGAAAAGTTGGAAATGATTGAAACAAAAAGGTTAACAAAAATATAAATAAAAATGACAACATGGAATTGGATTCCAGACACATTTAACTGTTCGAAGAATTTGATCCATGCTATTTTTAACGAATTTTTTATCTACTTATGCCTGCAAATCATGATTTTCAACGATGAATAACATTTAAAACTTGCTTAAAACTTTTTAGCAAATGATTCCAGCTCAGAAAATAACATCTTACAACCCTAATATAAGTTATTTGCCCACTAATCTAAAAGAACAGAATTCACACTATTACTATAATTTGAATATAACTGTATTTTCTTGTTAAAGTATATAAAGAGTTGTCTTGTTAATGTGTAGTTTTATTGTTTTCTGAATAATCACTAAGTCGAAACTATTTCACTGTACGTCTATGGTCTCATTAATCATTTATTTAGAAAAATATAAAAGAAAGGGTGTAAAACCATAAAGATTCAACACCCCTGGTATATATTAAATAAACTACATATTATTAAATTAGTTTAATTATTCACTTAATACCATTCAATGAATCTAAAAAAAACCGCATTATATTTTTATTAACGTTTTTAAAATCAACATTTATTAAAAATGATTGGTAAGCGTGAACACCATTTAAATCCTTCTTACTTTTACTTTTATTGGATAAATCTCAAAAGATAATTTATAGTTAAGAATATTTTAGAATTCATGTCTGGAAACTTTAAAAAATTCCTATCTGTAAAATTATTAGTTATATGCAGAAATAGCTTTTTACTGCAAATATTGTTCAAGGTATCTCGAAAGTAAATATGGATTTATATTTTAATTCAATCTTTAGGTTATCCGCCAGCTAATGTTATCATCGCCCCAGCAGTGTCATTCGGAGATTCTCCTATGCAAACAACATGCGCTAACTGTCATCAGACCATTGTAACGACAACAGTTGCAGAAAATGGTGCATGTTCTTACATTGCAGCCTTAGTTATATGTCTTGTATTGTAAGTAACACTTGATTTTATTACAGAAACAATATTTCATATAATTATCCTTGCCATAAAAATAATAGGAAGTGAAATTTTTTTTGAAAATTCTCCATAAAGTGATACTTTCAATGAGCATAATTTAATTCTCATTAAAACATTGTAATAACATTTACTGTAATAATGACATTTATTTTCCAAGAGTGTTTCCATTCTTTCAAAGTACACCAGAAATTAATGTGTGAAAATTAATTCTCAATATTAAGTGAAATATATAACTCTAACACAATTTAAAATATAATTATTTTAAAATTTCAAGATGAAATTTATGTTTCATTTTTATATTACTAACTAAACATAGATAAATCAGCATAGGTATACTTAATAGTAACTTTTAATAAAAATAATCGAAATTTGAATTAATTTTGTGTTGTGTTACAAATATTAGGTTGGGGAAAAAGAAATCCATTATTTTTACGTGAACTTTATGTAACTTCTTTTGGATTCACTTTGTAAAAAGGTTTAAAACAGCTTTCATGTAGATTTTTAGGTCTTGCGCGTTACGACTGCTGACATGCGGTTAACTTCGATCATTTTTGATATTTTATAGACATTTTCGACGATGCTGTATCCACATGCGAGGTGAATCTCTAACATCAAAAATACCCGAACGGAATCGACGAAACAAAAATTGTACGTAACTGGTTGTTACAGTCTTATATAGGACGATAAACACCTTTCACAATTTTAGCCACCCGGCTATCTTTTTCGCCGTTACAAGAGAAAAACTAAAATGTATCGAATTTTCTGTTTGTTGTCTTCCTTTTATAAAACTGCAAGAGGATATTTTAGTGTCAAATGTCACCTTTCCAACGAGCATAAATCTGAAATTGTTTGATAAATACCTCACGAGATATCGATCACTACAGACGTCTACCGAAAAAATAATGGATTACTTTTTCCCCAATCTAATATTTTATCGTTTTACAGCAAAATTTGTTATTGACAAGATTTTTTTTCTAACTCAGAGAATTTAAAAAGATTCAATGATCAATAATAATTTTCTTTTCTCGTTTAAAATAGTTGAATTTTTATGTGATAAAGAATAAATAAAAATATTTTGTTAACTCAAATATTTCTATCGTTTATAGATTGCAGCTTCAAAATAAACAGATAAATGTTATTAAAGTTTACAATATAATAAAATATTAAATCTAACAATTTTTTAATTAATAACATGATTTTTTTTAATTTTTTTTTTGATTAATGTTATGATTTTGACTTTTTATTACATAAAAGAAAAAAAAATTTGTTTTACTTATTTAACATTTTTGTTAAAATAAATTATTACAGGTACATATTTTTTTCAAAGTTTTTGTCACATCAGAAAAACTTTTTATTTCTTACTAAGCTCATAAATTCACTATTAAAAATTTCTAATAATAAAATGTTTTTCTTTTTGTTTACAATTTTTAAGGATAATATTCTTACATAAGTTAAATTTCTCATGAAGAATATCTAGCAAAGAAAACCTAATTTACTTTTATTCGTTTGAGAATGTTAAATAGTTCATCATTCTTTGAATATATGTCCCTAAGTTTGCCTAAATATTAATTAATTTTTGAAAACTCAGTTAAATACACTTTTTTTTGTTCAAAACTATTAAAACTTTGACTAATTAACAAATTTTTAGATAATACATTTTCTTGATAATTTATTTTATAAATATGACTCAAAAAATGAGTGATATTTAAAACATTCCTAAATTGTTATTGAAAATTTTAGCTACATATATATTACATTTATGTAATGTTATTTTTCGCAGTAAATAGAGCAGATATAAATAAATTATATGTGCTTGAAAATTTTATTAAGCTGCGACTATTAAATAAAAGTTTGTAAATATTTCCATGCTAATATTTTTTTTTTGTTTTTCTAGTTGTCCTTTGTTTTGGATTCCTCTTTGTGTTGACTCTTGTAAAGATATATACCATAAATGTCCATCCTGTGGAGCTCAGCTAGGAGTTTTCAAGAAGATATAATGGTACTAAACATAAAATAAATTTAATATTTTTATGCTATCTTAAATCTTTAATAATTTTATCTCTAATTTTACATTCATTGAAAATTCAGGATGAGTTTTTCAAAATCATTATGATTAAAATGAAAGTAAAAATTATCTTCACAACAATATAAAAAAAAATGTATATAAACAATGCATGTAATCAAAGAAATATTTTTAAAACAATACAACGCTGCATCATGAGACAAATATAAAATGGAATGAATAATCATGGAAAGTAATAATGGAAAGTTGCGTATACCACTCAGATACAGATGAGTATCAGGATAGTTTTACCATTGGGGAAAAATAAATCTTGCTTAAAACTGGTTTAATCATTTTCACAATTTTAGGATAAAACAAAATTTTACTAATATTACTAATACACGCAAAAAAATTATATAATTACAATATTCTTTTTTGACCTTTCATTTTACTATGGAATTCGATCATTTTGCCAAGCTAGTAGCCGAATGGTTAGCGCTCTTATCTTCTGCTCTACAATTCGTGAGTTCGAATTCTAAATTGGATTTTGCAGTGGTTCGAAACCCACTTCAAACCGTAGGCCCTGATCTTATTACTCCTCATATGAAAAAAATTACCATTGAACGATAAGCCAATCTATCATCGAATTTATTTTTTTTTAACTTGACTTACAAATTTACTTATTATTAATTATAGGAGAACTAGCTTTCAATGTTTAAAACTGCAGTTTTACAACATCATAACAACATAAATGAAAATTTTAAATTATCACAAATATTCTCTTAAAATAAAATATTTTTTTAACATATTTCATTGAGGAATATATTTTTAAAATTTATGTATTTCGAATACGGTTTCAAAAATCATCCCATGATTGTCAACCATTGTTTGAGTGATCAACTTGATTACTTAATTAGTTTTCTTAATAACGTTTATCAATGGATTATTATTGATTATCTTACATAAACATTTTAGAGACTAAAGCTTATTTTTATGCGAAATCAATAGTACAATATAGATCAATCAAATTGATTCTTTATCCAAGATTTTAAATTTAACTTAACGGAGGCCAAAATAGAACGATAACAATATCACATTGGCGACTGCACCTTCAGGAGGATATAATTCAATCCTAAGCATTATTTCTCATAAATTGTATAACAAATACATATTTATAAGGGAATAAAAACAACTATTTCTTCTTTTGTTAATTTTCCCTCGAGCTTTTTTTTAAAACAAGAGCTGTCTGAATATACTTTGATGTTCAATGTGGTTAATGAGAAACTTGTGATCTAAATCGATGATATAAGTCATTTGTTTTTTATTAAGCTCAAAGACACTTAAATAAGAATCGATTGATTTGCTTGTCACTCAACGGCCATTTTTTGCATACGATGCCTAATTAGACCGGGACCAACGGTTTAAAGTGAATTCGGAACCTCTACAATCATCAAGCCCAAGGTTGCATTCAAACCCAAGAGCGTTATCCTGTTGGCTATCAGCTCAGCATAATCCTTTCAGAATGCCCTTCAATTTGTTAACTATGTCTTATATAGTTTACTTATTAATAAAAACTCAGAAAATTTCATGAACTTTTGGGTTCCATTAACGTATATTTTATATACATCATGCTTTTAATTTTAGTCAGATTTAGCTATTAAACTTCATAAACAACGGGCCAAAATCGACAGCTTTCAGAAGATCACAACTTGTAGTGAAAAATATGAAGTCGAGAAAAGATTGCGAATGGTAAAAATCACGATATTTACAATTTACTTAGCTTTGTTCAAACCTCTGTTATTCACAATGAAGTGAGTTCTCACAATAGATCCGCTTAAAACATCGAATGAGGTGTAGACCGCTTTACAATTCCATTTAGTTATTAAAGTATTAAATATTGAAGTCAGATCTTTTTCATCTATATTCTAATTAACAAATTTTAAAAGAAAACCGTAACTGCTGTAAGCACAACTCTTTCAAATAACCAAAAAGTTAAAATTTCATTTATTGTTTAAAAAAAAAAAATTATACGGTAACATAGAGAAAGGAAATCCGATTTTGCACCTTTTTTTTTTTTTTTTTTTATTTTTATTTTTTTTTTTTTTTTTTAAGCAGAAACGTGTAGATAACATTTTTTTTAAAGTATTAGGAGGCCTATTTTTTTACCACCAGAAAAGGAATGTTAAATAATCATAGCTAAAACTCCTACATAATTACTTGTTTATAAAATATTTTCCACCTTAGAAAAGCTAATTGCATTGAATCTCATTATTTTAGGCTAGTCACGAATTATCTTAAATATTATTAAAACAAAGAAGCCCTAAACAATGTTAATGATATTGACAATAGTATAAGTGTTACACTGTTAAATGAAAAAAAAATGATATACCTTGATTGTACTTCAGTCACTCCAAATTTTATTTTCAATGAAGAATCTTATTAATAATTATATCAAATGTGTGCAACAAAGGACAATATATAATATTTTGTAAATTTGACTACTTTACAAATAAGCTTTTGTAGAATTTAAATTTGATTTTCTTTTGATTTTAAATTTTTTCATAACTTTAACTTAATTGAGAAAAAGTTAGTGATATATATATATATATATATATTGTAGAATTTTGAATTTTTTTATAATTAAAACATAGTGCACCACAAACTTTCTTTGCAGTATTGTAATAAATAATTTAATTAAAATATTTTCAAAACAAAAACTTACTAGTTTTTAAGATATATATTTGTATAAATAATTTATAAATTTCAATGACTTGCGATTTATTTATTTCCTTCAAAAAAGTAAGCCGTTATTAAAAATAATCATAATGAAATGAAAATCATGTGAAATTTGTATACTTTCTGATTAGCACTAAAACAGAAGATAACCTCATCGTAAATCGCAAATACAAAGGCCAATTTAATCCTATTAATTCAAAAAGAATTTTGATTAAAAAATATATATTTTGTGAATAAAGGAAACAAATTCATTTTAAAAAATAAAGCATAAACACTTAAGAAAGTTGAAATCTTTTAGACAGTTGGGCCATTTGGTAAAAAATGAAAATACATCAAAACTTTACACTCATTAATATATCAATTAATATAAAATGCCTAAATTTGAATTAAAAATATTTATATGAAATTAAATATTTTCTTCTGACTTAGTAACTTGAACTTCTTTTTAATTGTACTTGGTTAATTGAATTTTGTTTATTTAGACAGTCTTTAATTTAATTTATACCTTATTGTTTAAAAATAAGGTAGTAATTGTAACAATTGAACTTTATGTAGTATATTTTGTGACGATTGCATAAATAAAAACAAAACATTTATATATTTAATAGAGTTCACAATTATTTTAATAACAAAATCCCTAGAAAGGTAATAAATACTGGTAGATATAAATTTCTATGTATTCATGTATTTGAATATTTATTATTAAAACTTGCATACAAAAAAATTAAAGTTTTATATACTAAATTTTAAAATTTGTATAACAAAATGCTTGTAGTTAACTTTTAAATTATTTTTAATTTATAAAATAGAGAACATATATAAAAACACACTATTAAGATTTATTATAAATTGATAGAAGTATTAAAACTGATTATTAATTTTCTAAAATCACAACTTATTTTGAACTACCAATAAATGTACATTTCTAAATATATGTTTAAAAAGCTTACTTTTGTATTTTTAAACTTATTTTTACAAAATTTATAAGTAACCCACATATTTTGTTAATAGTTTGTTGTGAATATTAATTAATAAAAAATTTTTACGTCTTTTTAGAACAAGATTCTCGTCCAGGAAGATCCTAGAATTAATTTTGTATAAGCATTTTGAAGATGCATTTGAAATAAATAAAATGATTTGAAATAAAATTTATCTTTAGTTATATTTGTGACTTGCTTTTGTGTTTCAATGTAGTTTTAAGCCCTAATAAAATTAAAAATCATATATTAAATTAAAAATCAAGTAAATTTAAATAAACTCTTTTTTTAAAAGTCTGTATGGATGACTGTTTTTTGCCTTCTTCTGCAGAATTCTTCCAACTTGCTTTTCAAGTTCATATACATGGTTAAAACTATTAATAACTCCATCTGCATATGAAATATATTTCTTTTAACAATGTTTATTGCAGAAGATACTTCTGCAAAAGTAGACGCACTACTATCACTATCACTCACTTTCTTCTTGAACTGATCAAATTTTTTACCAACAATGTTTGCACAGTACAAGCTCATCGTCAAAATGTAGGAAGTCTTAAACATCTATTTTCACACACACACAATTTTTCCAAAGCAGAAATAAGATCACTTACTTCTTCATGAATTTGGAACCCTAATGAAGTTTCAAACTCCTAAGGAGTTAAGACTTCATCTCAAGACATCATCCTTTCATCCCTTTTCAGTATAATGCAGTGCATTCAAGATAGATATTTGAATGTCATTGATTCATTCCCTGACTCTATCAAACCAAATAAACTCTGCACAACATTTTTTTCTGTAGTAAATCTTGAAAGCATGGATTATTCCTAAATCCATTAATTGTAACTTGCTCGTGCATTTTGCAGGTAAGAATTCATTCTTATATTTCTCAAGTTGAATTTATTAGATGTGAGGTGCACTGATCAAAAAATAATTCTTCTGTTCTGCATTCCCATCTTCTAATTACAAGAACGCATATTTGCCTCTCAAAAAAGTCGGAAGTCATTTAACATATTTTTTATTTGCTTCGTATTTTGGGAGTAATGTTTTCACATTCTTGAAGCATCGTGGTTTCCTGACTTTCCTAGGCAAAGCTTTTCAGACCCGTCGACCTTCATTCCCAACATTACAGTAAGTTTAAGTTTAGTGTACATTCTAGCCTTTAAACTTGAATGTTTTGTTTGGAAAAGCAAAAAAAAAGTGGTCCAATTTCATTTCTAGAAAATATTCTATTTTTACAATAAAACATTTATACATTATTGAAGTTTAAATTACTTCAAAGTGACAAGCCCATTTTTAACAATTTTTAAAGTATTGATTTGTTATAGACATGTGTATAATACAAATTTTTAAATGTTGCAAAAACATTAAATAATATTTAAGAATTGTGCATAAAATCTCAACTAATTTTTCTTAATACTATACTATATATAGTAAAATTTAAGATTGTCTAATAATTTATACTTAACGTATATTTAAGTGATATACATAGGTTACTAGTTTAAGTAAACATAAAAGTTTAAATAAAATGTATCAAAATCTCATCTCAGGTAATCAATACATGTGATTAATGAATATGCAGTGACAGAGAGAACATTAAAAAAAAAGCAGTTTTTATTCACAATATTTTCAATAAAATAAAAAAATAAATTAATCTAATTTACAATTATTTAAATTGCAATTTGTTTCTTTAGGGTTTAAAATAAAATATCTTTTTGAAAAAAATTGCATTAAAATTAAGGAATACATACAATTTTCTCATTTAAGTAATTTTAATTTAAAATATCAGGTACTCGATCAAATAGAAGCAAAAAGTGCTAAAACAGCACAGAAAAAGTACTATGTGACTACTGCTTACTCCACAACATCAATATCCTGAATTTATAATCATTAATTTATATAATAATTTTGAAGTTGCTTCTTTTTCATTACAATGGTCCACACCAATTATTTCATAGAATAACTAGATAAAGTATGAAAACTTTTTGATACATTATATACTATCTGCATTGTCTGACAATATGACATGATTTTAAAATAAAAAGTTAAGCAAAAACATGAGACTATACTTGTGTTTAAATTAAGTCACATTTTGTTGTTCCATAAATAAAGGGTATCTGAAAGAAAATATAACAAAATTTCTAGTATAGACTTGATTCATTAAGCTAGACCCGATTCATTGCATTAAATTACACAAATTAAATTGTTTATGGATATTCCATTATTGGAATAAAATTTCTAAGATGCTTGGCAATAATATCAGAACAGGTATAAAAAACATATTTTTGATGTCTTTTCAAGACTCAATTTCAGACTGCTTTCTTTTCACACCAGTTTTGAAATCATCCATTTCAAAATCTTCATATTCAGTGACTGGTTTATGCAAAGCAGAAGCTACATCTACCCACTGCATAAATTTCATTACTTTGTCATCATTTGAAGGTTTTTTATCCCAATTCCAAAATGTAAATTCTTTGAAAGAACCAACAGCTTTTATATCTCTTTTGTCTTCAGAAGTAGAAAGTTTCTTGTTTTCTTTGAAAATGACTCCTTTATAACCATCAGGAACTTTAATAACTTGTCCTTGTAGTGGATGGCCCCTAAAGAAAAGTGAATGTTTATAAATTGTCCAACTATATAAGTTAAAGAAAATAAATATCAAAAATAAAAAATGCTTTTATCAGTAAATAGAAATATTTTTGGATTTTCTATTTCTGTTAGTAACAAATGTATTTTACAGTAGCAGCAATAATAGACATTTTTTATTGAAGTACATTCTTCCAATTATAAATAAAAGTTTATAAAGTAAAGTTATAAATATAATAGTAAAAAGTAAAATATGGTTCTTGGAAATGCCTCTATTAATAATGAATAGGTCTAATTAGAAATTGCAAGTAATTTTTTCACAAAATCTAAAGTTTCCTGATAAATATTTATACCTAGACTTTAGAAATGCTGTAAGAAAATGTTTAATTTAAAATATTTAAATGTACCAAAATTAAAACGGGATTATTATTTTTTTTGGGTCATTTAACAGTTATTTTTTGAGCATAAGGGCTAATTAGACTAGAACCTATGGTTTAAAGTGCATTTTCAACCTTTATAAAACGCCAAGCCTCAGGTGTAATGATCAACCATAAACTATTGGCTCCACTTTGGCATGATATTTGAAAAAGAAGAGTTAAAAATATTTTAAATTGTTCACAAACTTAACATCAGTAAAAAGGCATACCAAGTTAAATTATGAATGGAAATACTGCGAACATCATATGTAAGATTAGAAACATGTTTTATTAAAACTAATTACAAAAAATTCTTAAGATGAAAACAAAACTAATTAAATTAATGGGGAATATTAAAAACATTTATATTACAAATGCATTTATATTTGTTCCCTGCAAAAAGTCCATTTTAAAAAATACAAGATATTAAATTTATTAAAGAGAAACATATCAAAAATATTATAAATTTTAAAAAAAAGTAATTGTTTAAAAGATATTAGCATCGTGGAATTGAACTATTAAGTTTCAACACCATGAATTTAATATAATATTTTTTGTAAATAATTTTTCTTAACAAAAAATTCTAATATTATTTATAAATATAATCACAGATTATTAGAGAAATACATGAAAAATATGTCCAACCTATTAATTTAATAGTAATGTTTTCATGCATGTTGGCGCAATAAATTTATTCCATTTATTTTTTATTCTTTATTAATTAAATCTAAAATAGAGATGATTTTTAATAACTAAATTTTCTTATAGTGAATTATTTCATCCAAATTTTAAAATAAATATTATTAGCAGTAAATTTATAATTTTTCTTTATGTTTGATGATTTTTTACACTGCAGTAAAAAAGTTATGAAGAAGCCTAAATAATTAAAATTGTTTATAATGCACTTTTTGATATACTTAATAGCATTTTATATATTTTGCTTTTCTCATAATTTGCAATATACTTAAAGGATCTTTTAATTTAGTAAATCATAAGCAAATGTATTGAACTTTTTGTCATAAAATTTTTTTATTCTTGTTAATGATACATTTATGTACTTAATAAAATTCTTTGATATATAATCTTTTTTCTGAATTTATATTAAATTACATATCAAAAGCCCATACAAATGTACTTTACGTATGCATACAGTATTCAAAATTGAACACTGGACTTTAAAAATGTGAATGCTAAATATTTTAAACAAAAATATTTTTCTAAAATGACTGTACAAGATTAATTTTGAAGGCATAAATTTCTTCATTTTGACTTAACATACTTTTTAACCTAATATATTTTCATATTTAATCAAACAATTTGGACATAAGTTTGGAATATCTTTAGAACTAAGATATATTTAATTTTAAAAAGAAAATATTAAAGACTAAATAAACAAGGCTCCTACTTTTCAACAAAATAAAATAATTCATATCTAACCCCAAAGCTAATTGTTGCTATATATTACTAAAATTGATTATAATATTTTATAGAAGCATGCTAAAAATTTTAGCAAATCATAATAAAAATATTTCTAACAATATGTTGTATAACTCAAACACAAAATGATTAAAACTGTTATGGTGAACTCTTAAATTAATTTATAAAGGTTGTAAAAATTTTATTATTTGGTATAATAAGTATTCTTTAAATGCTTAAGTTACTATAATTTATTCCATTTACAAACATTCTTTATTTCTTTTTATTTACTATAATTTATGAAATTAAAAGGTATAAAATTGAATTCTTTTACTTGAATAATCTAATATTGGCAAAAACATACATTAATATATTAACCAACAACAAAAAATTAAAAGAAAAAAACTTAAAGGTTGCATTTTATAAACACACTAAAAATAACACGTCCTGTGATTTTCAATAGTAATAAATTAAATTACTTTCATTGAAATCTTAACTAACAATAGTCTGACCATATTAATTACTATAGAACAGTTTATACTTTTTGCAATGATTTCTCATAATACATAAGTTTCTAATAGAACAATACTTTCTTCTACAACAGTAATAACAATAAATATATTTTTCTGAAATTAAATTCCACATTTAAAGTTAGGATAATTATACTTAATAACACATAATAGGAATAATATATGAGAAAATAAATATGTTTGCTAAATTGTCATTGAAAATTTTTTCATGATTACAAATTATACATTTGTTCCAACATGTTCATAATATTTCATGGAATAAAAATATCAGTCACAGGAATTTAAAAACTTTTTAATCACCGTTAAGTCGTTACTTTTTATTTTTGCTTTATAAAATAAATTGGAAGCATAGATTATCTGCTTATTACCACATTAAAATTAATTCTTTCTACTTTTACATTCATTTCTGATTCACATAATCGTAGAGAAAATGTGCAGAAGTATGCGTGTAAATATAAAATATTTTAAATTAATTTGTAATATTTTATATTTTGACAATATTCTCCACCTTTGACAAAGAGCAATGATAATTTTTGTTAAAGTTCATGATGTTATGTAAAAGAATATTTTAAATTTTAAATACTTGGTTTAAAACACTGAAATGTTTTTGTGATTTTATATACAATGATAAATATAGACAAAATCCTATGAGCCTGTATGGGTCCTATGAGCCTGTATGCAAGCAAATTTCAATTTTTCCCATAAAATGCTGCACAATTATCTTTCCAACCTCCTCACCTTGCACAATACGATTTTCAAAATCTCAATCAAACTCAAATTCAAATTTTAAACATAGCAATCTCACACTATTTTAAATTTCAAGGATTTCATTATACAGTAGACAACAGTTTTAAACTCATAGGGCAAGTAAGACCGTTTGTAAAATAGTGAAATAATGATTTAGATTATTAAGATCTATTTTTTTTACTAAATTATTTCCTTAGAAATAAATTATTATACGGAATTATTTAAAATGCACAGTAAAAATATGCAAAAATAATAGTTATATTTAAAAAACACTTTCATTTTATTGAGTCCAATTTCACCAGTTTTCTAATGCTCAAACTGTGTTTGATTACACATTTTTTCTAACTATAATGATGATTTGCAATCTTATGTTCAGCTTCACAGCAAAACAGTTGAATTTATCTTTAATGATATTACCATAAAAAAGAATCTACATTCCTCTCATTTTTCTAAATCAAATTGATAAAGCTTTTACCAGTTTAGGATATTTTGTTTCTTTAAATTTTTTTCAAGAGAAGACATTCTTGCACATATTGCTTATTTTTCTCAATAACTTTTTTTCTAAGTTTTAAAATGGTCAAAAAGTTTTTTTCTTTTTTTTTTTAATTTTTTTGTTAATTAATACCTTTTTATCTACTTCTTTTAGAATTTTTTATTTCTTCAATGGATAAATATGTTAGTTTCTTCAATTGTGACAAATTCTCAATGGAAAAGGGTCAATCTTCATCTCAACAAATAAAACTTCATAAACTGAGTTATTCAAATGAAACTAACTCCAGAACAGCAGAGTTAAAACTTTTGAAGAGTTTCCTCCTGCATCTATATTCTAACATATAGTGAAGAAAGAATTTTTCTTTTTTTCTATATTCTTATGTATGAGGAGGCAGGAGTCAAATTCAGCAGCACAGCTCTTTCTCATCATGTCTGATATCTCCATAATCTTAGCAATTGTTCTCACAATATCTAGATTACCAGTATGAGTCACTTCGTTTGAAAATGAATCAAATTTTCAGGAAAATTTAAAAAGGAAATCAAAAACATTGAAAAATATCAGATGATAAAAAATAAACCAAATTGGGGGGGGGGGAAACCATTTCTCAGAAGCAAAAGTTTGAATAAAAGAAGTTTTTCAGAATTTCATAAGGGAAATGGGAATTAAATTTATCATAGTGTCTCTATGGTATCAGGGTAAGGACTAGTCACCAGTTTATGAAAAAGTAAGTGTTCATAAAAACAAGCATCTACTGTAATTACTTACTACAGAAGAATATAAACTAATAACTAGAAATTAATTTCACAAAGATTACAAATTACAAAACAAACATAAAATAACTAAATATCATACAATCCAGCATATGAGACAATTAAGCAATAAAACTAAATTAGGGTGAAAATGCGCTTTAGGTCCCCTACTCTGCTAACTTGGCGAAAATGTGCTGTGGGTCCCGTACTTGGTGGGTTTTCAAAAACGCTGTTGTCATGGCGATAATGGAATACGATTTTAAACTAATTAGCAACCAATGAAAATGACCGATTTTTCAAACTGAAACTAATTAACGACCAATGAAAATGCTAAAAAAAAACCAATTAATGAGCATGCGCAAAAACGCGCAAATTATTTCCTCCTGAGGTTGCCATAAAGAGCTCATTAGGTATAAAAACGTCCGGTTTACCATGCTTAGTGCATTTATCGCCAAGTTGGCAGAGTAGGGGACCTAAAGCGCAGATTAACGCTAAATTAGTAGTGCAAATAACATATATCTTTATAAAAACTTGGGTTTCAAGTAACTGGACACCCACACCCATCTTAAAAACATCAATGTCTGGTCTCAGACAGAACCGGGGAATAAACAACAAACGGGGTTATGAACACTGGATTATAATTAACAGAGCAGTGGCACTAAACTTAAAAAAACATCAGTGTAAACACATTCTAATCCTCAAAGAGAACCAGGCAATAAAGCTAAATCACAATAACATTAATATATTCAAGTTTCTAATTAACATAGCTTTACAATTGAAGGTAAACCTAAATATACACATGTCAATAAATTACATAAGTTATTACACAACAACAATTTTCATCAAATAACACATTTAGTCTTCATTTAATCATCAGTTGGACCCTGGCAGAGCCCACACTCTTTGTGGAACTAATTTTGTTTGGGGATAAACTTCGCCAGACTTGTTAATCCTACTTTGATACACTAGATGTGGTAAGCAAAACTATTTCTGGAATTCTTATTTCAAATTTTTTTTTTTTTTTTTTTTGACGTCGTCACTAAAGATGTGGGTTCTCTTAGCATTTTACCCGCATTAATTCTAAAATTTAAGTTTTCTATTTTGATACTTTCAAGACAAAATATAATTTCAATAGTTTTTCATTTTTATAATATAATATAAAATTTTTAAAGTTCAACTTCAAAAAAAAAAAAAAAAAAAAAAAAATTACCAGCTCCTAAGAAAATATTTTTTAAATAAAGATAAAAATTTGTTAAATAAGACAGCATGCATTTAGAAGAGAAGATGAGAGATGAAAGTAGTTTTGTTATATATTCATGTATGGATTCAATAAGGTATCAGCATATATATGAGTTTGGGCAGGAAATTGTGTCATATTCAAGTTTTCCATCCTTCTAGATGAGAATATAATAATTTACAAAAAATTATCTGCATCTTCCTTATGACAAATACACAGTGAATACACATAAAATCAATATAACAAGTCTTGTTTCTTAGATTATCTTACAGAATGCCAAACGAAACAAAGAAAATGGTAAATCTAAATAAGCAGTCTTACATCTATATTAAAATACCATAATCCTTATTAATTATTTAAACAAAAAAAAAGAAAATTTAATTCTAATTTAATATCGATATTCATAAATTTTATTGCCCATTGAAATATTGTTTAAAAATTAACTTTTCATTAATGAAAGGAATCTTTTTAAAATTAGAATACTTTGCATTATTTTAGATCTAAAATGATCACTGAAATTAATGTTCCAAAATAAAAAAATTTACATTTTAATACTATTGTTTTTTAAAAAAATTTAGCATAATACTGATTTTCATAATAACAAATAAAAAGTATATTCAAGCTAATATTTGTAATTTTGTGATATTCCAGTGAATAAATACACATTAATGTAAGTTTATTTCATAACAATTATGAGTCACTAAGTAACTTGGGGACACAGAGCAAAATTATTTTGTAGTTAGAAAAATTTTTAACTCTGCAGTACAACACCAATATTAATAAATTTAGAAAACTAAAAAGATTTTTTTTTTTTTTTTTTTTTTTGCAATCAACATATAAGTAAAATCAGAAACTCATTGCAACAGAATGACAACTTATAATCTGCAAGAAAGTTGTAATGATTTTATGGTAACTTTCAATCTAGAATAATCATTTGATGCTGTCTATTAAAGTTGTTTGTGATATTAACACAACTTTCAATCAGTGAGAAATTCACCAGTGCATCTCAGGTTTGGTTTCTTTTCTTTATCACTATATGGTAATTTTTTGCATATAAGGGCTGATTAGATTGTTATTTAAAATACATTTTGAGCCATTACACAGGTCCATATCCAAAGAGGGAATCATATCTATGAACTGATCACAGCTAAACATAAAAAAATAACTGTTTACAAATCTACTTATTAATTCATATCTTATTTTATTACCTTATGGAATATAGGGAACAACTAAGATATACCCCCCAAAAATTAAGCGCCACAAATCTGGTACTCCCTACGGAATTTTTAGGTTTGCTGTTTCTTATTTTGGTGTTGCCTATTTAGGTTTTTTCAGCTTTTAGGTTTTTGCTGTTGTCAAATTTAGTATTTTCTACCATTTTTTGAGTTTTTTTTAAAAAGTTTTTTTGTTATTAATTATTTGTATTTAGCGAGATTCCATCTTGGTGAGAAAAAAGACGCCAAAAACAAGTATTTTGCTTGGCGAGAAAAAAGTCGCCAAATTTCCGATTTGGGGGGTGTATAGCAAGTAGTTCCGAATATAGCTAATTAATATTAATGTTTAGTTTTAAATATAAAGTGCAACAAAGTTTAAAAATCAACCTTTTCAGAACTAACTAAATTTTAAATATAGAAAAGTGAGTTAGAAATAAGAAATTTTAAACAAAATTAGAAATTCTAATTCATTTTCATTTTAAGACTTAATTTTGTTCTTCGTATAGTTAAAATGTAAGTACTTATGTGT
The DNA here is from genome assembly GCA_026290005.1 of Latrodectus geometricus. Classification (NCBI taxonomy): domain Eukaryota; kingdom Metazoa; phylum Arthropoda; class Arachnida; order Araneae; family Theridiidae; genus Latrodectus; species Latrodectus geometricus. Next base: position 18,189 of record JAPDSC010004058.1, on the reverse strand, counting down.
ACATTAATTATTCTTTATCAGTGTAATTTCAAGCTATTATTTCAAGTTTTTTTTTTTTTTTTTTTTTTTTTTTTTTTTTTTTTTTTTTTTTTTTAAGTAAGCCATTTGAATTTTAATAAAATACAGAATAGTAATATATCATCTGACCAATTTATCAAAATTAAAATATTAGTTTAAAGGTTATTCTCAAAATTTAATCAGCACTATTACATGATTTTATAAATTAGTTGTTATAGTTCAAATTATAAAACTTATTTCTATTATTCATTAGCCATGCAGTTATCCCTGCGATTCAACACAAAATGGAATATTTTCTTAAGAACCAATGTGAATCAAGAATTGATTCAAAATGAATTGCCATGAAAAACAAAGTCTGAATTTGTAGAAATAAATAATATTACATTTTTTTTTATTTTTCTAACATTTTTTTGATAAATCCAATAGTTAATTTTTTAGCCTTACCACATAAAACGGTGTAGAGGATAAAGCATGAAGATACTGTTGGACATTAAACAGTAAAATATATTAGAAAAGGAAATACATTTGAAATTATGTAAAAATGCATACCGGCTTATGAGAAAATTGTGTCAAATAGCATCCACTAATGAGTGAGATTTAACCTTTAAAATAAATTTACAATATGAGATAATTGAAACTCAACATGTTACATTAGATGGAAACATTTTCAAAATACAAGCAAATAATAAGAATAAGTATTTTCAATGCACTCGGAATTTTTTCCTGTGAATCATTACAATTAATAACATTTTTATCACTTTTATGAGTTTTATATAGACGTCAAAAATGATCGGGCATCTTAAAGTTCAGTTGTAACAAATATTTTTATTAACTTAAGTACAGGGCATATTTTACAGCAATGACCTCTACATTTATTGCATTATATTTCAGACATAATATTAGTGAATTTGCTAGGATTACCAATATTATAGATTAACTAAATGTAATATAAATAGTGTGATTGATTATGAAAGTTTATATAAATAATCCCATTACCTTAAAGAACAATTTAATATATTATCTTCATCACGAATATAAGGTTCAAAAAATTTTTTAACATTACAATTTCCATTGTAATTAATTTTACAAGGCATAAGATGACAAGACAAGTTTTCTTGTAATTTTTCAGCAGGAACAACAAGCGAAATTTGCGATGACATTTCTGTTTTGAATGATATAAACGAGGATTAAGTTGGGAGTTTTTAATGCTGAATACAAATGGAACTTCAAAAAAAAGCTTTCACTTTACTTGGTTAATTCAATTTCAAAACATATTCCGTAGGGCTACTCAGAATTCTTGTGTTTTGAAAATTTTACCGCCGAGAAAACTTAACAAAACGAAAAGCAGAAATTGTAATCAAAGTTACAGTTAATAATATTTTAAGTTATTCTAATGCATAAGATATCAGGACGATTTATTAATCATGAAGTTGTCGTCAGAAACGAGATATATATTATGAAATATTGATAAACACAGAAGAGATAAGTACTTTTTAAAATGATGAAAACACTAAAATATAAATAACTACACTTCTAATTCTGAGATTTGGAATTAATTCTATTGTATATGAGATGAGATTGTAATGCCTGGCACATTTTTTTTCAGCCTTAATTTTAGTTGGAATTGTAGAAAAGCGCTATTAATTTCATTGACATTAAGCCCCTATTACATTATTAGAGTTGCCGATATTTCATTTTGAGCAACTCCCGTAGACTTAACATTACGTGACGTCACAGCTCGATTTTGGGCAACTCGGACACGTCGTCCAATGATATTTCAGATATTTTTTTACAGCTGCGCATTTGAAATTTGATCATTGCCAAGTTTTCGCCAAATTTTATGCCAAATGAAAGTTATTGGCGTTATGAATTGCCGAAAATGAGCAATTTTTTTGTGCATGCAGCAGCAACTCGAGCAATTCGATCGCCAATAGATGATCAACGGAACTGGTGTTGTCTTTTACTTTCGCCAAGCGGAAACAATAAGATGCCAAGAAATAACGTGTTTTCATTATTGTTAATGAGTGCATGTGATAAATATATATACTTGAAAATGGCAAATATCTGTGTTGAATGGACAAAAGAAATGGAAATTGATTTTATTGAAATGATAAGAGTAAAGTCTCATATATGGGATAATTCAGATTCTCAATATAAATTTACTAAATTAAAACAAAGAACGTATGATGAACTAGCGTCCGAATTAATGTTAAAATATCGTCGTTATAAAGATGTGTTTACACGTGATAAGAATTTTCACCTGTGTTGTTTGAGTGATCTCTTAATTTTATTAAAACTATAAATAAATATTATTTCAAAATACCAGTTTTGTTTTAGGTCTTGATAATATTATTTATTTAAGGAAGGAATATTATTTATTTAGGTCTTGATAATATTACCGAATTTTCCTGTATATAATCCGCAGCGGCGTATTATCCGCACGGCTGTTTCTTCGAGTAAAAGGGGAAAAAAACGTCGCATAATCCGCAGCGGCGTATAATCCGTGGCAATTTTTTTTCGGTGAATAGTCTAAAATATGTACTGCTGATAATATAGATATCACATAAAATAAAAAAATGCACAGTAGGATTAAAAATTTAATAAATTGTATAGAAAAAGAGCATTTATTACGAAAAATATCAGTCTAGATCCAGTTCATCGCAGAGTGCGATAAACTTGAGATGAAAGCACGAGATCGATCAAAAGCGATAATTTTGAGAAGAGAGTCTTGTAAAACTTATCGATATTTAGCTTCTAATAACTTTTAAAACGATGTTAGATATATTTAAATGAATATATTTGCTTCGTTAATATTTAAATGAAACAAATGGGTTATTTACAAATTGCGTATTTTATACATTTTTTTATACCGCGCGTGCTTTGTTTTTCACTTCACATTAACACATTTGACGTTATTGTTTTTATTTGCTTTCGCTAAAGCTTTTAATTTAAAATCTTGCTGTGTAAGTTAAAAATTTTCGCTTCCATATGACGATATACGAATTTGAATAATTTCAAAACGAAACATCTCACGTCAAGACAAATTGCAAAATGACGTTAGCGAATTTACAAGCGTAAAAGCTTTAAGAGGAACCGAATTCGTTTTTGAAAGTAATTGCACAAAGCCGATAATAGTTTAAATAACTCAGGTGTGTCCTGGTACCACCTGTTATTTATTTTATGAAATATAAAGAGTGTTTCTTTCAAAACTTTCTTGTAAGCTTTTCTGATGGAGAATGTTTTTTTTATCAGATAATCCGCGGCGGCGTATAATACGCACAACGAAATTCGGAACTTTTTTTAACACATAATCCGCGGATTATATTCAGGAAAATACGGTATTTATTTAAGGAATCTTGATAATATTATTTATATAAGGCCTTGATAATATTATTTATTTAGGAAATTAACTCAAAAGTTTTAAGAAATTTTTTAACCAGATATTTTCCTTTTCACTTCGACAAAGATTAGCTCTTGATCATTCTAAACGTGAAATTTCAAACGCTAAAATTGAGTGAAACAATAGCAAGATGGCGTAATGTAAACAAATTTTGGCTACAAATTAAATTCCCAAATAAGAATTCATCATGAAATCTGGACACCTACAGAGTAAAATATGGCAACCATAAAAATGTTAGCCAGAAAAGCGATCTGTTAATAAATCTAGTAAAACAGCTATTTACTTATAGCAAACCTAATAGAAATCTCGAACATTCATTGGACGATGAGCTCGAGTTGCCGAAAATCGAGCTGTGACGTCACGTAATGTTAAGTCTATGGGAGTTGCTCAAAATGAAATATCGGCAACTCTAATGTAATAGGGGCTTTACAGTTCTAAAGTCTCTATTACCAAGGCTTTCTAAAAATCTAGGAGGCCTTGCTATTACAATATAGCCTCTATTACCATATAAAGACAACTCCAGTAAACTTAACTACGAAAATTGATTCATGCTTTTTTTACAGTTTAAATTTTATTTATAAAAAGCAGCAACAAATTCTCAGTATTTGTCTAGTGGTATTTCAGAATTTTTTTTATAGAAATGGGAAAAAAATGTGAGGATTTTATTTGTTTCATTTATCATGCCAAAAGAAAATCATTTATGAATAACTTTTAATGCATTCACAAAAATATTGATTCTTTCAGCCAATTCATATCCTAGATATTTTTAAAAAGGAACAAATGTTTGGTTTTTTACTATAAATGCAAGTAACATAAATTAATTTCATAAGGCAAGTAAAAACCAGAGTGAATTCGAAAAGAAAAAGTTCTTTTGCTTAGACTTTTGTTGTCATCTTTCATTAAGCGAATACTTTTGAAGTGTTCAGTTTAAAATAACAAATTTATGTTCAAAATGGACACATTACCTTCATTATAAAATAATTGCACAGTGTTAAATTTGGCTACATTTTGTGTGTGTGAATAAACTTTTTTAATTAATTAAATAATAATAATTTTAAATAATGTGAAAAAATTTCAGAATGATTTCTATACAGATTATTCTAAAATACTTTCACTTTTGAAATACAATTTTAAATTTTGCATGTACATATTTTTATTAAAATTTATAGGATACATTGTAATAAAAATATCTACATGCAAAATTAAAAAAAATTGTTACTAGAATATAAATAAATATTGCAAAATTGTTTAGCATTATTATATTAATAATTTCGTTTTGATTTTTATTATCATGATTTGGTTGAAGATGAGGTTATTTGAAAACTTAAAAATTTAAACTTAAAATATATATAAAAAAATAACTCTATGAAAATAGATGTACTGCATTTATGGATTTTGCTGATATTTTTAATTTTAATACTTTTTTACAGAAGTACTTCATATATAAATATTTATTTTCTAATTCTGCGAATGATTGAGATATATCATTAAAATATTTCATTGACTTGTCCTCCAGAATTTCCATCATGCTATTTAAAAAAATGAGTATATATTTGTATATATATGTTATGACTTATTATTTGCATTTGATAAAACATTTAATCACTTTAAATATATACGATATTTTATAAGAAATAATAAGATTGAAAATTAGTCCAATGATTGGTCTAATTTATAGTTTATAAATTAATGTGTTGCAGTAAGCAGTCAAAGTACACATAGGAATTTTATGTTTTTTGAAGTCAAATTGTTAGTAGATTTTAAGGCACTTTTTTATTCCTATTTTTAATAATATAGAATTTTTAATATAATTTAAAAAGATAAAAGTACAATTTTGATTTCAAAATAAAACTTGAAATAGAAATTTTGGAAAAATAATCGTACAATCATTGCTGCAGTATTTTGCAAAGTTTGCATGCATTAAAAATTACCTTATAGAAATGAAAAAATAAATAAATATCAATAATTACATCAATTTCTAGAATCTCACACAGTTTTTTGACACTTCATTTTAATTTTCCAACATAACTTCGATCATTCAAGAAGTGTCATTTTGGGACAAATGTAAAAAATAAACTGATAAGGATATAATTATATTCCAAATATATATATATATATATATAATGAGAGAAGAATATAAGCTTAAGTAAATAATTAGTATAAGCCTTAAACTACATCATTAATAAATAGATTCATATATTTGGAAATATTGACCAGGGTAAATACACATACGTGCTTCAAACGTTTGTATTAAACTGTTGATTTCAATGATTGTTTAAGGGGATTTTTTTAGTTTCCATTTAAATGTGTACATTATCTTTCATATTTCTGAATATTACACTGTTTGGTTAATTCAGCAATAAATTATATTTTATTATAAATGCATTTTTAATTTTTAGAACCTTCTTTTAGTGTATTGCAAACTTAATTTATATTTGCTTATAAGTTTCTAATTTTTATCAATAATTTACTTATAAATTTAAAATAAAATTTTTCATAGAAATAAACATTTAAAGAATTTCTTATCTATTTATTTGTAATACTACATAACTTTTGGTGCAAGTCAAAAATACTTTTTTTTATTTTGCTTGGCAATTGATGTAAAAGTAATATATAAGTTTCACGTAATGTTGTGTAAGTAATCTCAATTTTTAATTGAAAATAATTTATAATTTTTCTTCCCTTAATAAGATAAAATATTGTGATTTTCAGATATTAAATTTTTATAAAATTGGAATTATGAAAATAACAAAGCCTAAATAAGCCTAAATCACAATATTTTAACAAAATGAAAAACTTAAGAAATTTCTACTTTAGAAGTTCATGGCATATGGATTGATTCAAACTTATAGTGGATTAATTTGATCGCCATTAGACTTTTACCATTATTGCAAATGCAATATGAAAACCAAACAAGAAATTATAATGTGGAAGGAAGTTCAGTAAAGCTTGTAATAAATGGCGCTAATATCGAGGGGATCTAGAATTTTTCTAAGACGAAACATTCTCTCTATTGTTATTATATTATTCTAATCCATTGTGGTGTTATGCTTCATAGCTCACGTTGTTTTAAAATATTCATTAAAACTAATTTTATAAACACTTGTAAATACAATAATTGTTATACAAAAACCAAATAAATATGGTAGTTGTTGCAAGTTGTAGCCTATTTGAATCCCCCTCATCGACAACAGTGATAATCCAAGATTTTATTTAAACTTTTCAGTTTTTAGTTTTTAATAATTTCTATAACCAGGCTGTTTATTTTAAAAATGAAATATATTTTCTCCTTAACGCTTAAGTGAAAGAAATATATTATTTTCCAAATCAGCTTTTGCATACATTTTTTTCATTCGCAGGTTTTATTTTATAATATATTACTATGATTAACACAATGTTCTGTGCCAAGTAGTGGGACGAAATATGGTGTTACTCAATTTTAGGATAAATATAATAGCTAAAAATGAAATTATTTTCAATTATTGATAATAATTAAATGAAGAATATAAAAAATAAAAGTTGTCTCTTTTGACCTATAAATAACATACATTTTAATGCGAAATTGTTGAATAATTATGAAATCTTTGAATATTTGAAATGGTTTTCAGGGCAGTATGAATGTTCTATTTGCATAGACAATATGCAAGTCATAGTCATCGAGTATATATTTCTCAATATTAATGAAGAAATTAATGACTTTTTTAAAAGTTAGCTTTTTAATTAGTTATAATTTATAGAAAGTTAAATCCATGGGTCAATGAATTTGGTGTTCTCAAGTTTCAAGATAATGTTGAAAAACAAATTCAGTGATGGACATTTGTAATAGGAAAAAAACTTAGTAAAAATTTTGAGATCTTGAGATTAGGACATGCCTTTTTACAAAAAAATCATAATTTACCACTTCTGTATGAATATTAAATTATGGTTTTAGTATTATTGCACAAACTGATCTATAATAAAATGAGTCAGAGAATACGCCTCTAAAGTCCAATTTCTTACTTTGTTTAATAGTTTTAGGTTCAGAATTTTTAAAAGCTTAAATATTATGCCTTTAGTTTTAATTTTTAATTTCCGGACCAGTTAAAAACTAAAATGTTTGAATTGAAATATTTGATCAATGATATTGGTTTGAATAGCTTGAAGATCATAAACTATAATTTGTTTTTATTTTCGATAATTCTTCAGCATTTTTTTACTGTTTTTCCTGAAAGTCTTTCTATCCAGTGATGTTCAATATCATTGCTTAAGAGAAGTTTGATTTCTTCCCTACTTGAATGTGAAAAACTAGTTACTTTACATGTGAAAAACTAGGACAAATATATGATCTCAATAGCAAATGTAAAAGGCAACTGAATTTGTGTTATTTTCTGAGAAATTAATAGCTGCCTTCTTAAATATTTAGATACTCAGTTCTAGGAAGATGGTCTCAAAGATGGATGCAAACTTTTGAAACATAATATTAGGAGAAGAATAATTAAAAAATCTATTTTCTTAAAATTTTAACTGGCATGTAGTTAGTTCTAAATTCATATATATATTCCGTGTACATATTTAATCTTCATAATAAGTACTTAACCATAGTTACTATTTTATAAAGGAAAAGTACATCCCATATAAGAGAATACTTTTTTTCTAATTGAGCAAAAATTCTCGTGCAAATTAAATAAAACGTGTAAATATTTTATTAAAGAATACAAAACATATTTTACAAAGTTAATGAATAATTATTGTTGAATTTTATGGCAATGGCAGTTTCGTAAGATGGTGGTTGTTCAATATGGAATCCTTTTTGACATAATGCAGTTTCGTAGTCTGGAGGAGCTTGTCGAACTGGATCTGAGGAACAAGATCTTTGTAATGGCGAGATGACGTACACCTGCAAAAAATCACTCACATTTTATCTGAATTTTTTTACTCTTTTTATTTTGCCTTATTTGAACTTAACACATTAAATTTCAAACGTGTTTGCAAGCAGTGTTTAACTAGTAAAAATGCTTATCATATTTCACAAAATTAACAATTACTTATGTCTGGGAATATTTTTCATGAAATTACAAACAGCAGAGACTGAAATTGGATATTTTTTACTAAAATAATTATTTGATAAATTTATAATTGCTAATTATAAGAATGTTTTTTATTTTAATCATTGTTATTCTGTACCATATATTAATTGTAAGATCGAAAAACTCTTTTGTATTTATCAAGTTTTCAAAACAACTTTGCCTAGATTGATCTGATCATTGAATTTACATATCAGGGAATAAAAAAAGTTTAAAATAAAAAATTCAAAAACCTGTTAATCATTTTTTGGGGTCACAGAGCCCTGACGTTAAAAGATGTCACTCTCGTGATCGCGAGGTGATATTTTCGATATTTGATTGACTGAAATAGCCAATAATTGTCTGAGATAGTCAATAATTATTAAAAATTCTGTAGTATCTAATGTTCATTAACTTGTGTTGATCGAAAGGAGGATATTTGTCAAATTTCTAAATCATCAACATATACTGGTTCAAATAACGGCTAGTATAGTGTTTGTGGTCGGAGAAATAAACAGATATGAGAAAATATTAAAGATAGTTTAAATTATGTTTTAAATGAGAAAATTACCAACATTACAGCATTTCAAACTGATGCGACTCTATTAAATGATGTGCATAATATATATATATACATTTTTTACTAAAATTATGTGGTTGATTTTTTTTATTAAAATTTAATATTAATTATAATATTTGATTAATCACTGCTTTATGAAGCCTTTAAAAATATTTAAAAAATTCATATTTGGTATTTAAAATTCCAGATGCAACCAACATTTCATTATGATCGTATAAAATTTAACACATTTCTTAGTGGATTTTTATTACCATGATGACGCATAACTGTCTAACATTTTTTATGATTTTTGCCATTTAAACATGTTTATGCTACTCTTTCATTGATTTAAATGTTGAAATATCAAATGATGTTCATCAAAAAGATAATATGTACACTGAGGATCTCTCTTTGAGTTTACTAGTAAGATAATTTATAAGGTAATGAAGCGCATTTCAAACTAATACATGTAGTACGGAATTGGAAAATTCGTTCATGATAACAAATCGGATTTAGTTTATTTATATTTCAAGCACACAAATAATTTATAATTTTTATTTACTAGACTAGAGTTTTCAACTAAAATAAATAAATAAATATTTTCAACTCACATATATGTATATCTAATAGGATATTTCTACCTTATATAATCTTTATCGCGAATTATTTTAAGATAACTTTTAAGACATATCTCAAAATAATTTATGCAATATATCTTTCTACTTAACCAAAAAACATTTTTTAAAGATTTTTTTTATCATTTGAAATTGTCACATCAAATCAATTTATTGAAAATAAGAGAAAAGCATCTGATAAGTTATAATTTAAAAGGTAAATTATTTTTTAAAAATAATTTGAATGTGTAAAAGTCTTAAAAATGTTTGCGCTATCAAAAAATAATAATAATAATAATAATAATAATAATAAAAAAAAAACGTATATAGTATTGAAAACTTAAGTTATTGATAATTTAATAACTATAAGGTAACTATTCTATTCCCAATTTTTCTTACTAGTCATATAATTGTAATTAGAAAATAATTTACAATTATATGCCTATTAATTGTAAATTATTTCCTAATTACAATGACAATTATATTATTGTTATTTATTTTATTCAAGAATAAAATAAAATAAAATTTTTAGGTATATACGTATGTTTCGTAAGAATGCTAAACACTAAAATAATCATAAATGTAATAATAAATATTGGTCATCCCTTTAAAACTATCGGTTTATCTTTTATATTTCCAAATATTTTGAAAAATAGTTAGAAGTTATTCCTGTATAATTGCATAAAAATTCCATTTTAATTCATACATTTTTTTGTATATAATGAAAATCTTTTTTACATATGCCTTGTTCTTTTTACAATAATAACGTAACATTTTTAATAAAGTAACATCTGCAAAAAAAACTTTTCATTTGTTTCTTTTATTAAAGATTGTAATGCGATGATTAATACCTGTTGTTCCGTAACATCTGCTTGCAGCTCTTTTTCTTGCAGTTTTTTCTGGCAAAAATAGCACAAGAGAAACAATAGGCAAGTGCTACCTCCGAACGTTGCCCTGTAATAATTATTTTAAATAAATATATAATAAGATATGCTTTTTTTTTTAATAAAAAATGTAGTTTTTTTTCACTTTATCTAAATATTTCTGCCTATTTTTTTATGCAAGAAATTAATTCATTATTCAGTTATGGTCTTGAAAAAAGTTATATAACAATTGAAAAGTCTGAATACTTAAAATTTTTATTGCAATTCTTTTCTATTTATTTCGTTAAAGAGAACTCAGGAACCATGAGTTATCATAAATAATTTCAATTTATATATAATATTTCATAAGGAAATTCACTTACTCTTAAAATTATTACACTATATTAGCTTTATATTTAAAATAATTTGTAAATAATTTCAAAATTTTTGTCAATTATTTATATATATATATATATATATATATATATATATATATA
>JAPDSC010004056.1:0-31367 GCA_026290005.1 Latrodectus geometricus | reverse complement strand
TTTTTTTTTGTCTAAATATGTACTTTCTAGTTATATGTAAAATGGAAGAAAAAAAACTTAAAGAAAAATTTTGATATTTAAAAGTAAAATAATCAGTTATTGATCTAAAATATTGATTTCTAATAGCAAAAAATGCTATTTTAAGTATTAGAATCTTCATTGTATGATTTGCAAAGAATTAATAAACAATAAATCAGTGATGGATTTCAATTTGAAACACTAAATAAGTGCAATGTAGACCTGTTAAAGTTTTATTGATTTTTTAAATTAATCATTATACTTTTATATTACTTTACCATGCTCATAATAAATACTTTATTATTGTCCTTTGTTTCAAATTTTGAAATTTTTCCAATAATAGCAAATATATTAAATAAATTTACATTGAAAATTTGTGTAATAATTTGGAAGTACTTGTCCCTGGTCCCCCATTTACCCATCTCAAAGATTCCTAATTTACAGTTTGCATGAATTTCTGAAATTTTTTGTATGAATCTCTTTTATATTTTTAAAATTCACATTACAGTTTTGTAATTTGCAATTTACAGTCTTAATTACTTAATTAAAAGTTTTCTAAGATGGCATCTTTTGTTTCATTCAGTTCTAGTTGTTTTTAGCTGGGTCTTATTTTGTTGAGGTAATTTTTTTCTGCACTCACTTTTTAATATTTTTTAACTTAAATTCTTCCCTAGCAGAACAGATCAGTTGGGCCTTAACTTTCCTCAAAACTCTATTCTGTTTCTAGATAAGTTTTTCTGTGTACCTTCATGATTGTTTTAAGATCTTTTAAATAGTCCGTCTTTTTTATAAGTTTTTTCTTCTTATTTTCAAGCTTGAGGTGGCTTGCGTAATAGCATTTTAGTTTATGTAACTTCTAGAGTTTAATTCTTTTAATATTAATTATTATTAATTATCAGATATTGGTTGTATTCAGGACTTTTATTAACTATATCAAGATTCATTAACTAATGTGTAATTTTTCATAAAGAACGTGTATCAATCTTTTATAAAAAGTATTAAAAATACTGTAAGGAGAAGCAGTTCAGAGCATGAATGTCATTGATATTATTTTGATTTGATGGAATTTGAAGAGTAAATTTATGGTCATTTACTGACTAAAATTAATTTTAAAAAATTATCAAAATTAATTGTTTTAGTTAAGTTAAAAAATTTTTACATGAGATGGTTATCTTTTGAAATTTCACAAATAGCAGTATTGATTTTATTCTATGTTAAAAGGAAAATATATTTTTTTACCTGGAAGATATAGATATTTGTTATTTGAATATCTGCTATTCAAGAGTGTCTGAAAGAACCATTTTATGATCTCGTGTTTAAAATTCTTGAGAATCATTTGATTTAAATTTTTTAGTCTATTTAAAATATTCATTAATAAATATATTAGGTTGGGGAAAAAGCTATCCATTATTTTTCCGGTAGACGTCTGTAGTGATCGCTATCTCGTGAGGTATCTATCAAACAATTTCAAATTTATGCTCATTGGAAAGGTGACATTTGACACTAAAATATTCTCTTGCGGTTTTTTGTTTGATTAATTCAGTTACGAGTACAAGATTTTAAAAATGGAAGACAACAAACAGAAAATTCGATACATTTTCGTTTTTCTCTTGTAACGGCGAAAAAGATAGCCGGGTGGCTAAAATTGTGAAAGGTGTTTATTGTCCTATATAAGACTAACTGGCAGTTACGTACAATTTTTTTGTCTCGTTGATTCCGTTCGGGTATTTTTGATGTTAGAGATGCACCTCGCATCGTCGAAAATGTCTCTAAAATATAAAAAATGATCGAAGTTAACCGCATGTCAGCAGTCGTAACGCGCAAGACCTAAAAATCTACAAGAAAGCTGTTTTAAACCTTTTTACAAAGCGAATCTAAAATAAGTTACAAAAAGTTCACGTAAAAATAATGGATTTCTTTTTCCCCAAACTAATATATATATATATAAATATATATTTTGTTTAAAGTGTTGCATTTTTAGAAGCATAGTGCTTCAGAATAAAAGCAATTAAAAATACTAAACCCTTAAAAAGTTCCTTTAAAGAACATGCCTAATTATTTCAGAAATAGAGGAAGTTATTTTTAATAATATTACTTGCCTTTAATATTTTGTATTGCCAATAATATAAAATCCTTTGTAAAATAATGATAAATTAACATTGTTACAGTATTGTTAGTTATTATTATAATGCCCATCTACTAGGATTTCCACCTTTCAGCACTACAAGTGATGGTATTTAATATAGTGGGGTATTCAGTGAGTGTGCTATCGTTATCTCCAAAATGGGTCCTCCAAATTTAGAAGAAAAGACTAAATAGAAGACCTCCGTCTTGGCCTGCCACACTTAAATGTATCATTTCACATGAAGGACATTACTATCATGAGATACTGAACATGTCCCTGCTACTATTAGTAAACATGACAGATCTTCAATTGCGTTGGTATTCACATTCACTACCTTTTGATAATGAGAGTGAATACGCTAACCAGACCACTGTGTCCTTTATTGTTACAATATAGCCATGCAGATAAGAATAAAATTTTGACACAGAAAGAGATATTTAAAAATATACGGAATAATGACCTTTGAAAAGAGTATCAACAGTTTTATCATTTGTTATTTATCTTGTGTACAAAATATTTCAACTTTTGTGTAATTTTAGTATAGCTTCTGATATTTGATAAATTTCAAAGTTGCTTACAGCTAAATTTTTATAATTTTCATGTTTTCGTTTGTAAAGTTACTTTAATTTTGAATATCATACTTAATATTAAAGTTATAAATTTTAAAAATATGAATTTCATCTTTGAATTATATTATTTTAATTTATTTTCTAGTAATCAAAAATATTTTATGCTAATAAGTTCAAAATTAAATGATAAAAATGTATGTAATTGCATGTATTAACTGAAAATTGATGAATATTTTATTGTATGTAACTTAAATTCTGATATAAAACAAATAATTCCTCATTCATAATATAAATATATTTCTTTTTGAAAATTTGTATATGTTGTGAAAACTTTTATTTTTATGAATAAAACAATATATTACATTACTATTTTCTGAAAAATTGTTACTTTACAGCAAGCCAAAGCTGAACAGGAAGAAGAATTTATAAGTAATACTTTGTTGAAACAAATCAAGACACTCAAGAAAGAAAAAGAGACTTTAGCATTAAATTATGAGCAAGAGGAAGAGTGCCTGACTAATGATTTGTCTAGGAAATTAAATCAAGTAATTATTACATGAATATTTCTTTTTTTTTTTTCCAGAAAATATATTTAGTATACAGGATATCTATTGAATGCTTCTGAAAAAAATAAGTAAATGAAAATTTTCTATGTTTTGATCATGTAAACAATAAATATTATTTTGTAATAATTATTAGGTCTTTAGAAATGTGAAGAAAAATTTATGAAAAATAATTATTTTAAACTTTTCTTTTTCCCCTTTAAAAACAATAAATGAAGAAAATCAAATTGTTTACCGGACTACTGTTTTGCTATTAAAGAATCACCTTTAATTAAATTAAAAGTATATTTTCTCCAAAATTTAAATCTATATCATTCAAATGCATAACTGTTAAAACTGTTTTTTATTGCTGATTTTGATTATACTTGTTTCATATTTTATTTTTGTTAAATTGTTTAGTATAACACTAATAGGTAATATATTTTAAAATCTAAATTTGTGTATTAACAGCATTTCATTTTGTATAGATTTTGGCAGAATTTCATTTAATGATGCAGATAAGTAATAAGAAAATTATTTATATTCAAAATTAGTTTGAATTTTTCAACACTTCTGCTCACAACAATAATTTTTCTCTGATATTTAATTACATTTGTCATCTTTTTAAATAAATTTGCAATTATTCCAATACATCTGTAAAAAACATTTAACTAATTTTAAAATGGATTTTTTTCTCACTTGTTCAAAGTATTAATTCATGGTATTTATACGTTATGTGATTTTAAATGACAAACTTTTCTAATTTTTAATTAGTGAGAAAAGAAAGAATTTATATTGATTACTATTGCTTCAAAATTATACTCTGAATATCATTGATCTTGGAGATATTTTTTTTTTTCCTCTTGCATCATTATGAAAGAAAATTTGTTGCTTTTATAGAAAATAACAGGCACATTATCTACAGTGATCAAATTACATACATATTCTTTTGTTAGTTCACCTACTCATTATTTATTCCTGATGGTAATTAATGTCTCTTTCCTTTTAGGAAATTAAATTATAAATGTGCATTAATCAAAAGAAAAGTATTAATATGCAACAAGCATTATTAAGGTTTTCTAGACAGAATATTTAATTTTGTGTCTCAATTTACCATTATTGAATCCTAAGATTACTTTTTAGCATTAATAAAAGTTTTATTTGTATTATATAGTATTAATGAT
Organism: Latrodectus geometricus; assembly: GCA_026290005.1. Lineage (NCBI taxonomy): Eukaryota > Metazoa > Arthropoda > Arachnida > Araneae > Theridiidae > Latrodectus > Latrodectus geometricus. The sequence goes on along the minus strand of JAPDSC010004056.1, from coordinate 26,929 downwards.
AACGAATTTTATGATGTGCACAGTTAATTTCTTATTTAAAAATAAGTTTTAAAAAATGGTTCTTTAAACGATAAATTCCTGTCTAATTAACCCATGTGTGCAAAAAATGGCAGATATAGAGAAAAATACTTTCCAGTTATGTCTAATGCCATGAGAAAATGTATTTCTTTTAATTCAATATTCGCTTGCTATTTGGACTATTTAGGACCATATCTGTATTATTTGTTCTCATAATCAGCATAAAGTTGAATCAGTAACCAATTTAATTTTGATCTATCCAAAAACTTCATACCTTTGCATGTTAACTAATTGTGGACACTTACTTTTTAGATTGTGTGAAATTTGAGAATTGTGTGTCTGCTTAGTGTTGTCTTAGAATTATATTATTCTAATTAGAATTATTTTACTAATTAGTTATCTTTAATTAACATTTATGTATGAAATTTAAATGTCTGAAATACTATGTTAATCATAGAAAAATACGCAGTTCTTATCCATAGATCCTCAACTTAATCCATCAGAGATATTAAATTTTCTTACATCCTTTATTTCTTAATGTTTTTATATTTTTGAGAGCTATTTTCTTGATTAAAGATAAATTCTATTATCAAAATAAATAATACAAGAATTTAATAATTTGTCCCCCTTTATTATTGTAAAAATTTCCACAATACTTGAATTTTTTCTCACCCACACAAATAAAAAAATAATGCCTTGAGTATATTTTATATTCTATCAATGTATGATTTACTTTTTAAAATTTTGTTAGTTTTGAAGTTAATTTTTTATAAGAGATAAATTATATTGAATGATTTGTGTCTTATGTAACAACTGACAATTTTAAATTTAGCTGAGGCAAGAAAAGGTGCAATTAGAGCAAACATTAGAACAAGAACAAGAAGCACTTGTAAATAAATTAATGCGAAAAATAGAAAAATTAGAAGCTGAAACTCTTGGAAAGCAAAGTAATTTGGAGCAATTAAGAAGAGAAAAAGTAGAATTAGAAAACACTTTGGAACAAGAACAAGAAGCACTTGTTAATAGATTATGGAAAAGGATGGATAAATTAGAAGCAGAAAAAAGGTAAATTTTATTTTTGATGTGATCAAAATTATTTTTGTAACATAATCCTTACATTAAATTTATAAGCAATTACTTTGAAGGTACTGTAGTTAGTTTTATATTAAAATTATACAATATTCAAAAATATTTTTAAACTAATTTTTATATAAATCAAATCATCCAATTTTATCCTTTTGGCATTTTAAATTACTTAAAATCAATAATCTTATTAAATACCAACATTTTTTATACATTTTTGTATTGTTATTTTTTTAAAATTTATTATTTAATCTAAACTTTCCTCCTTTTTTATTTTTAATGTCATTCATTTAATAAGCCTTCCCTTTTCCTTCCTTATAGAATGCTTCAAGAAAAGTTAGATCAGCCTGTATCTGCTCCACCTTCTCCTAGAGATATTAATAATGGAGATCTTGCTGCAAACTTAACCATGCATGTTCAACATCTTAGGAATGAAGTAGCTAAACTAAAGACTCAACTTTTGAATGCACAACAAGAGCGTAATTATTCATTTAATTTTTTGCTCAAACCTAAATAATGTGTGGTATAATTTCTTTTATAATAAATTCATAAAAACTTCAAAGGTAAAAATACTTATAATTGATAAATTCATACACTTTTAAAAAATGTTAAATCACTTACCATTTTATTTTCTGAGATAAATTAATTTTAAATTTTAAAAATAAATTTTATAATTTATATTTTCAATTTGTGGAGTTATATCTATTATTTTATTTATATATAAACAATTTTTGTTTTACTTAAATTTTAATGTTGAACTTTAAAAAAAAATCTTAAAATTTAAGTTTTGGCCAGTTTGTCCTGTTTTAGACCCTGTGCCACAAAACCCAACTAACCGTCGGCAGATTTAAATATGGTAAACAAAAAGCAACAGTTATGTCCTATTGTTCAACTATAACTAAAACCGAGCATGAGACTTTTCATTCGATAGAGTACAGTCCTATGACTAGAGCACTGTGTGTTTTTTTGGTGCTGCATTGTGAGTAATTTAAGCATTCAAAGCACATTTTCTTTACCTGGTACTATTAAGAATTTTTTTTATGCCTTTGAGACATGGATTTTAACAAAAAATGAAGAGAAGTTATTAGCAACCTTCGAAAGGAAGGTCCTGCGAACCATCTTTGGCGCTGTTTTCGATAATAACAATTGAAGAAAAAGATACAATTTTGAAATATATAAGATCTTTAATGACAATGATATTATCAAGTCTATAAAACTAAGCAGAATGAGATGGGCAGGGCATGTAGTAAGAATGAGCCCAGAACGAACAGCATTAAAAGTTTTTAATGTAATCCCCTCTAATAAAAGACCAAGAGGAAGGCCTAAAAAGAGATGGAAAGACTGTGTGGGAGAGGACTTTGCCATCCTAAAAATAAATAATTGGAGATCAATTGCTGGGAGAAAGGTAGATTGGGAAAAGCTTCTGAGGAAGGCCCAGGCCCACAAAGGGCTGTCGTGCCAATGCTGCTGCTGATGATGATTAAGAATTTTTATAAGTACAATTCTTTCAACCCTTATTTAGAAAAATAAAAATAAATAAAAAATCTTTGTTATTTGCATAGAAATAAATTAAAAAAGTTTCACATTCATTAATGATGAATTACTAATGAATGAATAACTCACTAAATATGTACAATGTATTTCAATAAAACTATGTTTTGAATCTCATGAAGAGAGAAATTATGTTATTGGAAAATTATCTTTTGCTCATCAAATTTAATAGAATAAACAAGATTTAAATTTTTGTGTAACATCTGTGAGTTTCAAAAAACAAATTTTAAAAAATATTTTGAAAAAATTGTTAACTTTCAATATTTTTCCATTATTAATATTCAATTATAACATTATTTCCATAATGTTATTGTTGGAGCTCTTTTCCCTCATTTTTGGGGCAAACATTATAAAAAAATGGTGTGAGAAAGTATAAGATAAGTGATCAAATTTAAACTATTTCTTGCCTGCTCTTCTATTTTTATTTTTTATTTGAAATTAAATAAACAAAACTTAATATCTGCTATTAATTATTTTAAAAACCTCATTTGTTTTAAATATTGTGTTTTGTAAAACAGTACCAAAATTACAAATGGGAAAATGTACTAAAAAAATGTCTATTTAATGTTATTAATTATTATTTCATTGAAATTGCAAAAGATAATGTATTAACTACTAATATGGATGTACTGATAATTATGTCTTAAAATTGATTTTCTTTAAAACTTATTTTTTGCTCTGTGTAAAAGTTTACTAACAATGATATATTTTGCATTACATCTTTTAGTATGTAATTAATTTTTCATGTTTAGTAATTTTATTAAAACACTTTAATAGATTCTGAAAAAATGGCTCAATTTGCTATGGAAGAAAGACATGGTAGGGAAGAGAATATAAGGCTTCATCGAAAACTTCAATTAGAGGTGGAACGAAGAGAAGCTTTATGCCGCCATTTATCTGAAAGTGAATCTAGTCTTGAAATGGATGAAGAAAGGTAAAATTTGATTTGCTCTTTTCATTATGTTGCTTTTTTACTTTTTTAGCTTTTACTTATAATAATTCTAAAAAAAAGCTAAATTCAAAGTAGTAAAATGAAATTTTATGCCTTTCTGACATTCTTGATATCCTACAAATAGGATAATAATATTATATTTTTGGTAGAAAGATGTAGTTTTTATAAATTTTCAATTGCATTTTTTCTTACCCTACTTGGATGAACCCAGATGCAAACATTTTATTAAATTGTTTTCATTTTGTTAAAATCCTTCAAGCCTGTGCTAGTTTGACATAATTTCAAATTTTCATACTAATCGCTGCACAGTAATCTTACCAACCTAAATTATGTCACCTTATGCAATATATGATTTTCAAAATCTTTATCATGCTTAAGCTCTAACATTAAAAATTACAATCTTGTACTATTTTAGATTTCAAGCATCAAAATTTCAAATATTTCATAATTACTTACTACATAAGTAATTATAAATGATATGATAATACATAAATGATAAGAGAAACTATTTTCATAAGGATTACATATTAGAAAACATAAAATAACTAAATATCATCTAACAGATATAATATAGCCCCAAAGAGAACCAGGCAATAAAGCTAAATCAATAACATAAATAACACATTGTTATGAAAACCCCACTTAAGTATCAGTGTAAACATAATCAATCCAAGAGACAAATAGGCAATGAAGCTAAATCAATAATGTAAATAACATACATTTTTTCTTTTAACATAGTGGAATTAAGTGTTCATTTTTTGTTTCTGAACTTACAATTAAATTACTTAATATTGTAATAAAATTTTTCTGGGTAGCTTTTAATAAAACAAATTTATAATATATTTTAAGTATAAATAATGCCCTGAGTTCAACAAACTTTTGTTTTTAATGGAATTATCGTTTGGAGTTTCATTGATAACAAAATCTAAAAATGGTTAAAATGGTAAAATTCTTCTTATGAATTATTTTTTTAAATTATCGATGCAGAAAATTCCAATTCAAGTTATTGTATATTAATTTATAGTTTTTGTATAGGTACTTTAATGAGATGAGCTATGCTTGGCATACTCGACCAAGAGCAGCATCCAGTCCAGTTTTCCATAATCCTTCTCCCAGCTCTTCTCGGCCACTTAGTCCTGGTGAGAATCATTGAATTATATCTACATTATGTATGATTTAACAAAGCTGTTTAATAACAGCATATGCTGATATAATTTATAATGAATGTATATAGTTGTTTAATTTAAATAAATGTATTAATAAATCAGTAATTTGTAGGCTGTAGAGATGCATTTGGTCCACCCTCTTCAATTTCAAATAAGTGTCCTCACTGTAATCAACTTTTGAATTCTACGTCTCTTTCTCTGCCTGGAAATCAACTTTATACCAATCCATCTTCTGTAGGTTCTGGTATCATGGCTCACTCCTCCGTAGGTGATGTTTATATTGTTGTACATCTTTCTCTTATTCTAAGTGCTTAAAAATATTTCTTGAAAGCATGTTGAATATGTTTTAAAAATGAAAGTAATTTATTAGTTTATTCAATCATTGTTATGATAAATATTCCAAAAGAAAAAATATTTCTTGTTGGCTAGTTATGCTTAAGATTATTTTATTTTTGTTCTTGAAGATTTTAATTAAAATGACTATAATCCTATAATTTTAAAGAAACAAGTTAGCATCTATGTGGAGGAAAATAAATTAAATCCCAATAATGTATTTCATTTAAAAATAGCAAATAAAATATAATATTTTTATAGAATAACTTAATATTTAATGTCAATTTGTAATATTTGCTTAAGTACTTTTATTTTTTAATTAGTTCTAATTAAATTTAACCATTAGAGTGATAATTAAGTTCTTTAAAATTATTCCCTTTAATTCAACTTTTTTCAGGTAAATTTTATAATATTTATAATGATTGATTGTTAGAGTAAAAGTCGTGCTTATTAATTTTTCCCTTTACACTTTCAAATAAAAGCTACTTTAGATTTTCATCATTTTAAAGTAAATAGTTTAATCAAAATAATAATTTGGTATTTTTTTTATTTTATAAGGTTAATGGTGGTATTAAAATTCATCCCCTGTCATCAAAAAAATTTGAAGTTTTTACTAATAGAGGAGGTATATAATTTTATAGCTTTTAAATTTAATAATCAATATATAAAATTGTATGATCAATTTGTTTTAATATAACTTCATAAATAGAATTTTCATTAAAATTTTTATGATAATTACTCTAGTTATTTTTTATATTCTAATAAACTCTTAATTATCTGCAAAATTGAGTGGTGCTGCAACTGTGAAAATATACATATTTTTTAAAAAAGGAGTAAAAACAAAAAAATATATATTTGAACACTTTTTACTCATAACAGAAAGGATAAACACATTTGTTATTAGAGAAATAATAAAAGTATTGGCTTTTTGCAAATATATCAAATTACTTTGGGAAATCACAAAAAAAAAATTTTATTCCATTAAAAGGGTTTTTTTTTTTTTTAAAGCTATTTTTCTTGTTATATATTTTCTTGCTATTTAGATATCATAGATAGATAAGGACTTTATTGTACTCATTTCTTAAATTATTTTATTTAATATTATTCATTTTATGTTACTTCATTGGGCAATTATAAATTTTTAGATTAGATGCATTTTGGAAATAATTAAAGCAGAAAATAAAAAGCTATTCATTTTTGATAATACAATGTAAGAGCATATGGGACAAGTTTTTCATACCATTAATTTTAAGCTTGTATTGAAAATATTCAATGGCTCTTCAACATCAAAATGTTAAAAGAATTTTTAATAACTTGTAACATTTCCTGTAACATTTGAAATTAAGTTTTCATTTTATTTTAGGAATGTTATTTTTCCATTTGTGACATTTCCAGAAATTGATTCCATCTTCTGAAAATTTTCAAAGTTGTGATTTTAACTCAAATATCATGTTTTATTGTATAAATTTTCTGTAACTTATGGTGTAAAAGTAATTCAGTAAAAAGAACAATTTGAGATAGGTATTATACAAAATTTCACTGATCTGTAGTGGGAGGTTTATTGTCCTCATAACATCTGTATGCTTTGCTGGCATGTGGGAAAATCTGGAAAATCGTTTTTCACTTGATATTGTTCCCAAAGCATATTTGTTGGCAATAGTAGAGTTAAAACTGAAAATTTTATTTTCTGTTTCATTTTCTGGACTTAGATTAAAAACACTAAATGACAATTTTAGTATTAATTGAAACTAATAAACATTTCTGTTAGAAATAAATGATTTGGAGTGTTTGAAAAAGATGTAAATTGGCATTTCCATAATAAATAGTATAAAAAATTGAAAGAGTGTGGATTTTCGTTTTTGTGCAAAAGATAATAAATTACAACAATTGTTATTAAAATATATGTAAGAAATCATTTTCATAACAATATAAAAATATTGATTATGAATAAAGATAACCTATCAATCCACCTCAAATTTTCCCTAGAGAAGACCATTGCCAATATTTGGTATGCAATTAAACTATTAGTCACAAAGCAGTTGTCCCAGCATTTTGTAGTGATAACACTTTTTTCATTGTCATAATTAGTCAGACAGTCCAGTGTGAGCTGAAAACTTCTCCACTACAACTTGTAAAAAATATTTTACCACTAATTCTTCGCATTAATTGTAAGAAAATCTGACTCCACCAACTCGGCCTATCTTAACTGCCATCTTCTGTGCTTTCTAGTTCCAGTAGCTCTAAACTGCAGAACCTTTTTTTGTTACCTTCATGTGTTTGAAACATATGAACCATTCAGTTTATATTAAATTTTGTATGTTTAACAATATTATGTTGTATACATATCCCATATAGTTTTGAGTTAAATTTCTTTCACCAGTTACTGTTCTTTTCTACACCACCAAGAATACTCCTCAAAATCTATTTTTTAAGAATCAATTTTTCCACCAACTTCTTCAAGCTTCTGACACCTGGACAGAATCATTGTCCAGATGTCAGAAGCCACTCAAGAGTTTTGTAAATTAAAAACATTGTATTTCTAGAAAGATACCTAGATTTAAAGAATCGTCTTAGACCAAAAAAGACCCTATTTGTCCAAAACATTAAGTTTTTATTTTTTTTTCAAGAGGTATTCTGTTGATACTAATAATTGAGCCTAATTAAGTGAACTTTACTGTGTCAAATTTATATAAATCAGTTTCGCGATGAAGGTGTGGTAGTCTGCGCTCAGAAAAGAGCATGTGTTTTTGGATAAGAATTTTGTATCTTTAAATCTAGATTTCTTTCATTAACAATCAAGTCCATTCGTTTTAAAACCATCCCAAAAGCAAGAAATGCCTTTTTCAAAAAGAGAAGGAATTGAACACAATTATATCAGTATCATACATATACATAAAAGTTGTATCAATCTAGAAAATATATGTCCACCTATGTTGATGTCCAAATCTTGAATTACTCTCTTGAATTAAAAAGACTGGATAGAGAATCACCCAGTCAAACACCATGATATGTGTCAAAAGTTTCTGAAAAATTTCTCAGAAACTTTGACTTTCTATCTTTGATTGTGAGTCTTGTCAATTTAATGAGTTTTGAGAATAACCCAAATTGACTCATTGTTTGAATGAGATAATTTCTATTGATGTTAACAAAAGCAGCCTTGAAGTCAATAAAAAGATAATGAGTTTCAATTTCAAACTACAATGTTTTTTCCAAAATTTAACAGAACTTAATATATAGTCGAATATATTTAGTTGATTTTTCTCCACAAAATCCACAGGGATAGTTTCCTATTTTTTGATCAATGTATGGTAATAATCTAAGAAATAAAATTTTATAAGATACATAAAATAAACTAATGCCATAATTTGGCACAAGTCATCATATCTCCCTTATGAATTGGACATAAAATGCTAATGTTAGAGATTATTTAAAAAAATATTTAACAACAAAGTAGGCTCAGAATTCTTCTTTGTAGTCTTAGTAGTTTGTACAAAGTAAACTGCAATTCTGCCGAAATATGATCATACCCTGATGCCTTATTATTTGATATCTCAACTTCAATATTATTGTTATAATCAAGCTCAATAAGATCAACATTACTACAATTTTCTCTGTTGAAAAGTTCATAAAAATGTTCTTGATGTCACTTTAAATTGGGTTGATTATCAGTAGGAATTTTACTAGATTTATGTTCACAAAAACCAGAAATTTGTTTAAAGGCCTTATTGATTACATTTTATTTTACGATAGAATGCTGTGCATTAATTAATGAATTTCAGATGCTCTGCATGCTTAAACAACTCATCATCAAAAATCTTTTTCTTTTGTCTGAAGAGTCTCTTCTGCTCTGTCCTGAGTGTGGCACTCATCTGCACTATTTCTAGAGTATGTGCCTGTATCATATGTCTATATCCTCTTCTTATTAGCTATGGCGTAATTACTATCAACCCAGTCCTTAACTAAAAGCTTAATTACTTTAGCAAGTATAACATCGACCACATTGCAGATACCAGGTCTAATATATTTCCATTTATTTTCCATGGTGCCATCAAAATTTATTGATTTCATCTGTTTTTCTACTTCATTAATAAATTACAAACATTATCAAATTATGAGTAAGAAATCATTATCATAACTGGATAAGAATATTGAATATAAAAAAGAAAACCTATCAATGAACCTCTAATTTTTCCCAGAAAAGGCAATTGCCAATTTTTGGTATGCAATCAAACACACAATTGAACAATTGATTCACAAAGCAGTTGTCCCTGCATTTTGTTGTGATAACACTTTTTTCATCATAATTAGCCAGGCAGCCCAGTGTAAACCAATACCTTCCTCTGAAAACTTCATTACAATGTCTAAAAAATATTTGACCTTCAATTTTTCGCATTAATTATAAGAAGATTTGACTTCACCAAATCAGCCTATCTTAACTGCAATTTTCTATTCTTTTATAGTTCCAGTAGCTCTAAAGTGTAGAATATTTTTTATAATGTTACTATCATGTGTTTGAAACATATGAACCATCCAGTTCCTCTCAATTTTAAGTTTATCACAGCTGTATTATTATAAGATCCCTTGAATTTTTTTCCATTAGATTGATCTTTTTTATTATTAAGAAATGTTCAAAATCAATATTTGCCCCGCAATAAGTCCTTACATCTAAAAAGTTTGAGTAATGCCAACATAAATTAGAATATAATCAATTTGATTAGTATAGGTGCCACATGTGGTACGTCAAGTAGCTTTATAGACGTTCTTTTGTGGAAAGGACATACTCCCTATGATTATATTGAGTAAGAGGACAAAATCAATTTATTTACTTCCATTATGATTGTCTGTATCATGTAAAATCCTCTTGTTATTTTAAATTCACCTTCTCTGCCTACTTTAACATTCTAATTTCCTGTAACTTTTACATCCTATTTTGGGCAACTGCAGTAAATGTTTTATAAATTTTCATCGAAATGTTTTTTCTCCCTTTCCATTTTATCTTCAGTGTGAGCATAAGCACACAAATTTAAAAAAAAAAAAAATTTTTCCTTAATTCTTGTTTTATAAAGTTTTAAAATCAAATAATAAAATCAAATCAAGTTTCGCATTCTTCTCCAGACGATAAAGCCATTGCCCTTGGTGCGTTTTTTTTGGGATGACAACTGTAAAAAATATTATGATTTCCTTTACTCAATGTTTCATTGCCAATCCATCTAACTTCTTGCATAGTAAGCAAATCAATATTGTATTGCCTCATCTAATTGTAACAAGGATTTCAATGCCTTTGTTCTATAAAGATTAAAAAAAGATATGCAATGTTCCAGCTTCCAAATTTCAAGTTCATAATATGTTTTCCTAGTCATTTCCTTGATATAATCTAAGTTATTTCTTGATTAGATTTCATAACAAGTTTTCTTACAAGATAAAGTAGTTAACTCTAAGCTCAATCCCTAACCTGGACCAATCAGTCCCCTAATATAACCTATAACCCTGGGCACTATGTTCTTAATTTAATCACCTCTTATGACATGCATGAAATGTATTGGGACTATTCTTTTACACTTGTTCACCTCAGGGATGAACTCTTTCTTAGCTCCTAATTACTAATTTCCAAAGACAAAATTTTGGGAAAACTTGTACATCATATATAACAAATCATAGTTTAACAAAAATCATTGAGTGTTTAGCAAATTAAATTATATTTTCATTAAATATTAGTGAAACTACAATTCAACATAAAATAATACAATTTAAAGTTTTTGATGATGAACTATATAAATTGATTTAAATACCTAAAAGAGGAAATTTATCAAACTGCAACAAGTATGGATGCTATCATAACTTTTAAATGAAATTAAACTTGATATTTGTAAGTCATACTCAACCATACATAAATCAGAAAGAAATATATATATATATATATATAGAAATTATTGTCCATGAGAAAATAAAAGCTTCTCTTGGATTTCAAATGAAATAATAAATTTACTAGGGATATATATTATAATATCAAGGAGTTTCTTGACCCATTTGTTTATTAAGTGACATGTATTAACTGAATTTCATTTAAGCAACTTGAATTTTGAAACTAATTTAATTTACTTAAAATTATTGACAATAGACTTTTTTACAGATGTTTTTGTGTGGAATTCATAAATTATTTGTTAATTGTATAGTTTTTATTTTAGTTACTATAAGAAACAACTCCAAATCAGATACAGTTAAGTAATATGTAAAATAATTCATTGCCTAAACAGAAAAAGATCTCTTTAGTGTTGCCAAAAGGATATTTTGATATTATTTGGTCAACAGGAAAATAATTTTCTTTTAAATTTGTATTTTATTTCAGTTTATTAATAGGTTAGTGATATTTTAAAGATTTTGTATAAAAGTATGGGAACATATTTGTACATGTTGGTATAATTGCTTATAAAATGAAAAAACTATTTGAAGATATAATTATTATTTGAATCCCTAAACAGCTATTATATATAGCAGGGATGGCCAAACTTTTGGGATCTGTGGACTACTCCACATTTAAAAAATCGAAGGCGGTCTACCAATATGGCAGAAATAACGTATATGTTTATATATTTATTTTCGGTAACAGAAAAAATAGTATATTATCTAATTCAAAAAAAAAAATAAAAAAGCTTTAGTATTTACAAAATAAAAATTTACTGGCGAAAATAATCAAAGTATTCATATACATAAAAATTGACCATCCTGATACGAGCTTATTGCAATGCATAAACACCGAATTAATTGTTCATCTGTTAAATGCAACCAATGTTTGTTTTTTGTTCATGGTTGAAAAAGAAGATTTGCAAAGATAATTCGATCCAAAGTATGATTTCAAATACAAAATCAATTTGTAAATATTTGAAAACGTTCCTCAGAAATTAATTTCCAAAGGTCAGTATCGTTAAATATGCTCTGGATTTAAGAAACATATCGCATTTTAATTTAATAATTTCTTCCTTGACCGTGACTGAAGTGGTATCTATTAAATGTCCTATTTTTTCAGATACTCCATCAATGTTGACACTTTCATTAAATGGAAATATTGTAAAATTGAGTAATTTTTCCTACCTAAATAAGTCAGTGTGAATCTTCTTTCAAATTCTTCAAACAAAACATCTAAGTGTTCAGCAAAATCTTCGAAGTCTCGGTTTGGATTATGGATGCACTTTTCCTCCATGTTTTTGAAGTTTCTCAATTCATGTTTTCTTAATTGAGATGCATACCTTTCTATAGTTTCTTTGACTGTTTTAATCGCACTCATCATGTCTGTTAAAAATTTATTCTTTCCTTGTAGATTTAGGTTTAAGTCGTTAAGTTTTGCAGTGATATCGCAGAGAATAGCTAGTTTCATGAGTCATTTCCCATCTTCCATTTCAGTAATGTGCTCTCCTTTTATTTGTAGAAAATTTCTTATTTCTGGTAACAGAATACGAAATCTTTTTAAAAAAGCACCTCGGCTTAGCCACCTCACGTCTGTGTGCAATAAGAGATCTCCGTACTCTGATTCAGTTTCTTGAAAAGCACCCGAAATTGTCATCTCTGAAGACTTCTTGAACGAATTGAATTGACGATTTTAAAAGCAGTTTGCATTATATCATTAGATTTTAGTGTTTTTGAACACAATACCTGTTGTTGGATAATGCAATAATAGCTGGTAAAAGTGGGAATTTCCTCATCATTATTGCATAAGGCAATAAAACCAGTTCGATTCCCGACCATTGCTGGAGCTCCATCTGTTGTAATAGAGAACTATTTATATATTGGAAATGCGCGGATTACCTAAAATGTCCTCGCGGTCGAGGTCTTGGCCATCCCTGATATATAATAATTAACTATTTCTTGGTGAAAAATTTCTGTTTTATTAATTAAAAATAAATGCTTAATTTATTAATTAGAGCCAAAATGTAAGAAACTAAATACAAGCTTCAGATTTTATGAATATAGTTCTTACTCTTGTGGCTTATCTTCTATGATCTCTAAAAAAGAATTACGCTACTTAATAGAAAAAGTTAGAAGTTATATTGTATGAAATTATCTATAAAATGTTAAATTGTATAATGGCAACAGCCAAAATAAATCGAAATCTTGTGTTTGTAAAATAAAATGGTGCTCCAAAACATAAATTTTTAACTGCTAATGTGAAAGCTGTTCTGATTAGATTTTTAGAACTTTTAATTGGTTTTTTTAAGTATTATGGATTATGTTCTTACTGTGGACTGGACAATGCTAAATGTGAAAAATTATGAGAGAAAGAGTAAACTAATATTATCCAGACAAGGACAGAAGTTAAAAGTAGTTTTCTGCAAATCCACTAGTGTGACTTAACTATCAGAACAATATAATTATTCTTTTTGGGAAAATAGCATCTGTCTAAGCATATTCTACTTGTACTGAAGAATTGCAATGACAGCATTATACCATTAGCTGGACAAATACCAATCCCAACGTTGAAATTCATTTTTGAGACACCAGTGTAATAATAATCAATTATTTGTGAAGTCAAAAGCACAGATATCAAGTAAAAAGCTTGTTAATTAAAAAAACACCAAACTTTTCCAAAAAAGAAAACTCATCAAATCTTGACTATGTTAAATAAATTTTAACATTGCTATCTTTTTAACTCCAGACATAAATTATCTGTAGACAGTAAAATGTAAGGAAAAAAACATCAAGTTTTGAGTCTATTAAAAAATGAAAAATGGCAATATTTAAAAAAAACCTAATTTACATGCAAATTAATTGTATAGTAAAACTTCTTAAAACAACCAAATATTTCAACTTGGACACAGCATTGTAAACAGCCTTATAATCTTAGCTTATTGTGGATACTAATCTGACCCTGCAGGTTGGGTCATTCAATGCATCCATTATGATGGGATGTCTTTTTAGATGACAGTGTCCTGTAAGCTACTGTTCTCTTTAAACTGATTTTATTACGCTTAAGTAGCTCTTTTTGTCTTTTACTAGGAGTACTATTTAGTAGCTTTGCTTATCTTTGATCTCTGGTGTTATATTGTTATTGTTATTTTCTGAAAGAGATCTAGCACACTAACTCTGATCATTGATCTGAAGTAATCGACATTACTTTAGCAACACCGGCTATTAGTAATATTATCACGAAATGGAAAGTTGATGGGAGACCATCAGGTTCAGACCATCAAAACATCCACTTCGAAATAAACTCTAGTATAAATATTGACCGCCGCTTCAGGGACCCCATGAGGACCAATTGGAAGAATTACCAAAAGGATATCATGGGGCTAACTGAACTGGGGGGAAATTATATTAGAGACAATTATGATCTAGAAGTAACAGCAGAAACTCTGCAGAGTGAAATTCTAGGCTCATACAATAAAAATTGCCCAATGCGTACCAAAAGAGCAAAGCCGCAGTGTCCTTGGTGGAATAACTCTTTGGAAACTGAAAGGGCAAATGTTAGAAAACTTTTTAACAAAGCAAAGAAACATGGTAAATGGGACAACTACAAGAGAGCACTCACTAACTACAACAAAAATGTTAGGAAAAGCAAACAAGAATCCTGGAGAAAGTTCTGTGAAAAAGTGAATTCAATCTCTGAAGGAGCTAGACTCCAAAGAATCCTTAGAAGGGATGAACCTATAATGGTTGGAACCTTAAAAGATGAGGATGGCAAATTTGCTAGTACCGGAAAAGAAGTAATGGAAGTTATGGCCAAAACTCACTTTCCGGGAGCCATTGATATTGATGGCAACGAAGGGCAGCATTTCATTGGTTCTGTAAAAAGAATTCAAAGAAATCAATGGACCTATGCTAAGAGCATTATCAATCATGATAAAGTGAGGTGGGCTATTTCCACCTTCAAACCTCTCAAGAGTCCTGGACCTGACGGAATCATGCCTGTAATGATCCTGAAGGCAGGGGATCTTATTATCCCTGTGCTAACTAGAATATACAGAGCTAGCTTAGCACTGGGATGTATTCCAAAGCTATGGCAAAAGACTAGGATTGTTTTCATTCCTAAAACTGGAAAAAACTATGACCAGGCTAAGTCTTTTAGGCCAATAAGCTTATCTTCATTCTTTCTCAAAATTATGGAGAAAATCATTGATAGGCACATCAGAGATTACCTGGGTAGTAATAGTCCCTTGCATAATCTACAGTTTGCCTACCAACCTGGCAAATCTACAGAGACAGCGTTACACAAGCTTGTATCTAAGATTGAGGACACCCTGGAGAGAAAGGAAATTGCCATAGCCACTTTCCTAGATATCCAAGGTGCATTTGATAACACCTCTCATCTATCCGTCCTTAACGCCTGAAGGGATACAGGGATTGAACATGCAATTTGCTCATGGACTAGGACCCTGCTTTCGGATAGAACTATACAAATGAAAATCTTCAATGAGACATTTGAAAAGAAGACAACCAGAGGCTGTCCACAAGGAGGTGTATTATCACCATTACTTTGGAATCTGGTTGTAAATAGCCTATTCAAACATCTAAATTCTATAGGTTACTATACCCAGGGGTATGCTGATGATATTGTCATACTCATCCTTGGTAAAGACTTTAACTAATGCAAAATGCTCTAAGTTATGTAGGCAAATGGTGTAAGGAAAGGAATCTGGATATAAATCCACAGAAGACCAACCTTATACCATTCACAAGAAAAATAAAAAGGGAGGGATTCTTTATCCCAAAACTTTTTGAGCTTGAAATCAACGTTGCTTCTGAGGTAAAATTTCTGGGCTTAATTCTAGACCAAAAACTCACCTGGAATAAACATGTTGACTACAAAATCAATCAGGCAAAAAAATGCATTATGACATGCAGGCGCATGCTTGGTAAAAACTGGGGTCTACAGCCAAAAATGATGTTTTGGATGTACACAGCAATTGTCAGGCCTACTTTTACATATGCATCTGTGATATGGTGGTGTAAGGTGGAACAGAAAACTGTGAAGGACAAGCTAGGAAGTCTGCAAAGAATGGGCTGCTTGTGTATCACAGGTGCAATGTCCACTGCACCTACCAGAGCACTAGAGGCAATTCTGGACCTGACTCCACTAAATATCTTCATATGCAGTGCTGCCAGAATAACTGCATATAGAATGAAATTGCAAAATCAGTGGCGTGATAAGCCCTCTTCTGGAGGTCATACTATTATTACCAAAAAAATCAACCACCCAACTCTTCAAATGCCTTCAGACAGCATGGAAAGAACATACGTGTTTGAAAGACCATTCGAGGTAGTTTTTTCTACCAGGGAAGAATGGAAAAACAGCACGATTGAAATAAAAAGCAATGATCTTATCTGGTTTACTGATGGATCAAAAAAAGGCAACCTCTCAAAACTGGGGGTCTGTGGCGTGGCACCAAGATTCAGTCTTTATAAAGGGCTTGGGAAACATGCCACTGTCTTTCAGGCAGAGGTTCTTGCTATCACCAACTGTCTGCAGATAAATTTAAAGAAGGGATACCAGGATAAGCGTATTCTTATTTTCAGCGACAGTCAAGCTGCGTAATGGAATGTAAAAATCTCCTTAAGGAACTGGCAAATGGGAATAAAATTATTCTTATTTGGGTGCCAGGGCATATAGGAATAGAAGGTAATGAAAGAGCTGATGAACTTGCAAAACAGGGATCCTCTTTCAATCCAATAGGAATAGAACCCTTTTGTGGGATCAACATGAAGACTACAAGGAAGGCCATTCAAAAATGGGAAAAACAGGAGATGAACAAAGTTTGGCGTGACTCTCCTGGACAGAAACATGCAAAAAGCATGATTTTCAACTCATCTGAGAAAATTGCATCTGAAATTCTTAGACTCCCAAGATTGAAGACTCAAGCAATTGTAGGCTTCATTACTGGGCACTATCATTTCAGGAAACACCTTCATACAATGGGGCTTTTTAAACAGGAACCAACTTGTAGGAAATTCCACGCAGGGGTAGAATCAGCTCATCATATCCTATATGAGTGTGATGCTCTTGCCCTTACAAGATTACTCTAGGTAATCCATATCCTAAAGAGTTACACCTAAACTCCATTGAGGGCCTATCAGACTTAATAAACAAAGTAGGTGACCCAAGACAATGGAACACAGAAGTTAAAGTAGACTTCTGCAAAGCTACTTATGCAGCTTGATTGTCAGAACAGATAATTATTCTTTTTGTGAAATAACATTTGTCTAAGCATATCCTGCTTGTACTGGAGAATTGCGAAGATTTCTGTTTTGGAGTGTAGCTGTATGTTTTCCTAAAGGCAATGACAACATTATGTCATTAGCTGGACATCAAATACTGGCCCCAATGTTGGAATTTATTTTTGAGACATGAGTATACCAATAAGTATAATTTTCATTAATGATAAAATTATTCCAGTCTTCTCATGAGGGAAATTTGATTCCTTAAGGCTTGTCAAAAGCATATTTAGCAATCATGAATCAGTAGTCTTATTTATGCAAGAATAATTAATTACATCAGAATTAAAGTTCCTCAAGAAAAAAATTTGGAGTAATCTTTCTACTAACCTGTATTTTTAAACATTTTCATACAAACTATATCTTTTACTTCAATATGCATATAAGAGGATACTTGCATACCAAGCACAAGTTCAAGTATAGAAGTTTTTATAATTCACCCAGAAATCACAAAACAACCTTTCAAATTTTGTTAAATCTGCCCTTAACAGATTCATTTCTGATTCTAGAACACCAGACCATTGAGCCATTAATAATGATGGAACAGATGATCACTGTGCAAACCCAATGAATAGCTTTGTTATTTAAGCCCCAAGTTCTTCCAAATGCATTTCTACTTGCCCAGAATGCTCTTTCAATGCAAAAGTTAAGATGTCTGTTCCAACTTCAGTTCATGTCAAAAAATACTCCTTATGAATTTCAAATGAGTATTTTTTCTCTTTTGGAATTGAATCTTAGGAGCAAATTAATTTTTTGCACCCCCCCCCCAAAAAAAAAGAAAAGAAAAAAAAAACTTATGTTTTTCAGATTAAGAATTTTTTTTTTTTTTTTTTTTTTTTTTTTTTTTTGTTTAGGCAATCATAGTAGTTTTTTAAGATTCATAGATAGACCTTAATCTCAACTCGTTTGAGGACATTAGACATATAGCTAGATATCGTTTTGCCAAATTTATCTTTAACAATAATATTTATATCATTTGCATCCCCATTAGTGATTATGCCAGACATATTTAAAACTTCTGGAAATAGGTCTACAACACAGCATCACAAGATGGCTGAAAAACCTCTCCCTTTGGACAACTAGCTTTTATTTAGATCGTGCTTTTTTTTAAAAAGGAGGCATTGACAAATCTGTTATTAAATAGATCGAGAAACAAATAGTGTCATTAATTCCCTTTGTAACAAGAGATTGTATAATGGTTTCAATTGGCACTTTATCAAAAGTACCTTCAACATATAAGAAAACTTGTTAAACAAGTTCTTTAGCCTTAAAATTCTTTTCCAAAATGAAGGACAGGTTGTAGATCACACTAAGGGTAGATTTCCATTAAGAAAATTTCTCTGGTGTATCTGTCTGCTTTTCAATTTCCTTTAGAAGAAGAGGTGTTAAGCTAATAGGTCTGAAAGATTTAGCTTCGTAGTAATTATCTTTTCTTATTTTAAGAATAAAAATTACTTTTGTATGCCTTCAATCATAAGGTATATAGCCAAAGGTTATACATACTCTGAAAATTTTTCAAAGAATTGACAATAGATTCCTTTAATAAGTAGAGCTGGTACAATTACTATCCACATTCTTGTCATTTATAAGGTTTAATAGATATGGCCTATTGTTCCATCATAAGTTATGATTTTTTTGGCAGAATCCCAATTACTTTTACCACAATTGGATGCATAGAATGTAAAGATGGGGATTCCAGTTATTTTTTAGAATCTAGAACGTGAACTTAGGAACTTTTCAAGAATTCAGCCATTCAGGGCATGACTAACTAAATTGTTGTTTGGTATAAAACTTCTTTGGGAACCCTTTCTGCTTCACAATAATAAAAAATAACAATAAATAAAGAAAAACATACATATATAATTAGAAATTCAATACAACAGCGAGAGTTTATGAATAGTGCATAATATAACTTTAATTTTACAATTACATATTGATTAACTTGATAGTACTTTCTAATTATTTTCACAAATAATATATATTTTTGCAATTTTATTTGTGAAAAAATTTTATGATTTGTTTTATTACTTAGGATCAAGATTTCTTTTATTATAATTTTTTTTAGAAAATTAATGGGTCATCAACTTATTAACCAGTTGGTCTGAAATTCATATTGTCATTATTGTTTACTTATTGTTTGAAATTTTATTATTGTGGTAGCTTTATTTTCAAATATACTTTAAATCAATTCCACATCATAATTAAAGTTTGGTAAGCAATAAATATAAAACTACAAATGTTTTTATTTTTTTTTTTAAATTCATTAGTTTTTTTATAATATAAGTTTATTTATTAGTTCTAGTTAGTATTTGTAAGTTCTTCATGTGAATTGTTTTTAGTACTCATGAACATTCTTTAAAAAATGTGTATAAAGCATTTTTTTTTAATAACATATAGGGCATAAGAATTATTTTTAAGAGATGAAATATACTCTTTCCTTTTACAAAGAAAAAAAATGACTGCATAAATTGAAATCTGTCTTTTTGATTATTTTATTTTAGGGTCCCATTCCGATTCCCATCAAGAGCATGACTCTGGGAGCCAACGAGAAGTTTGCGAAACCAAATCTTCCCCCACCAACGCTCCTAAGCACCCACTTAGCCCAAAATCTGCCGACTTTAATGACGGGAGAAAGGAGTTAAAGAAAGCAAGGTTCCTGTCTGCGAATGATGTGATAGCAGTTGAGGTGGACAGTCAAGAGCATAAAAGTGAATAATGTGCCTCACAGATAAAAAAATTCTTTTTGAAGCTTATTAATCTGGAGACTGAAAATTTATACCATCAAATAAAAACTAGAATTGCTCCTAGTGCTTTCACATTTTTGCCATAGTTGAATAAAAGAAAGAATCATGGGGTTGTGCCTTTTCTATTGACTGGAAATTAACAATTATGTTTTCCAATCAGCTAAGTTACTGTTTTAAGTGTATGTTTTAAAAAGAATTTGATTTTCTGACCTTTATCTTCATATTATCTCGTCATGTTATTAAATATCTATACCAGTGAGCTTAGCTACAGTTTTGTTATCTGTTTATTAATATTTTATTAGTCAAAATAGATTAAAAAGTATACATGTGAAAGATTAAATGCGATCAGCAAATGATAGTAATTATTTATATTTATTCTTTAACATTATCTACAGCAAATGTTACTTGATTTCATTATAATGAACCCATATAATTATTTCTAAATTGATAATATATGTCAAACATTCTTCAAAATATCTTTCTTTTTTTAATTTAATTACAAACTAGTTATTATCAAAGAAAATTAACTTTATAAAAGTAATATCAAATAATATGTGTACTCCTTATAAGTAATCTTGAATGTATTAGACTTTCAGTAATCTTTGAAAATAAAATGGAATTTAAAATGAATTGCAAAAGAAAATTGCATTGTATATCATTTCTGTTAATACTAATATTTATTTTCTTTATTTTTAATAAATTAGGAAACTTTTCTAATCAAAGTAACTTACTTAAAACCAATTTTGTAATGCTTATTGTAATAATACATACATAGCTGCTGTATGGTATAAATTCACAGTACTATTTTTAGCTCAATTATAAAATCATTATGCCATACTATTCTGTTGTGCAGTTATATGATCTTACTGGTTTACAAGGTTAGCAAGTTAATCAAAAAATTAAAAACTCTTGTATATGATTGTTCAGCAATCATAAGGTATGTGTTGCATATATATATACGTACATACATTTATATGTACCTTAAGAAAAAGAAAATTTATAATTTAAATTTTTTTTAATAATAATAAAAACAACATCTTCACCAATTTCTATTTGAACTATCATTGCTAAAAATGAATAGAATATTTTAAGCAAAAATATTTTCTTTTAAAAGCACACAAATGGCAAAATATATCATAAATGCAACCCATTTATACTATTTCAGTTCCTGTCATTTGATCTTATTAAAAACAATATATAAAAAGTGAAAATTGTTGAATTAAAAAATTAAACTTTTTGTTCTAAATTGAATCCTAAAAGAATAAGAATTGATGCATGGTTGTAATTTTCAAATTTTTTTTAAAAGTTAAATTTGTGTAAGAGTTAGTGGAAAATTTAATGTTGTGCAACAATTATCTGCATTTTTTAATAAGAATTATCATTTTAAAATAAAAGTAACTTATATTTTGCAAACTTTTATGAAATTTTAATCTTATCTAGGATTATAAGAAAATAATCATAGGAAGAGCTGATAATTTTTCTGCGGTTCATTCTATTTAACTAGAGCAATTAATAGATTTTTAATTTAGAAGCATTAATTAATTAATCACAATTCTTGATGTGTGTTTAAGTTTGGATCACAATTTTGCTGCTCTTTTTAATGCAAATTTAAAAAGCATTTTGCAAACTAAAAAATTGCAAGAAAATGTTTCTATGAACCTTTTTTGTATTGGCTAAATTGGTCGCTGATAATAATTTAAATAATAAAACAAAAAATATATAGTATTTCGATTATTAATGTTTCTGTATCTTAGTGTTTTATTTAAAAAAAAAAAAAAAAAAAAAAAAAAAAAACATTTATTATATGTAGAAAATTTGCTTTGTGTCTTTTTGATATAAAAGGTACTTCTGCTGAACTTATTTACCTATTTTTGTATATTTAAGCATCATTCAGTGAATTTAATGAATGTAGTTAATGATGCTTAAATGAAGAAAATATTTTTCTTATTTTCTTTGACTTATAAATTTTTTTCTGTTTTCAGTTTTTCCTCCTTTTGCTTACTATAATTTATATTAATTGTGAAATACAAGGCTGTTTTATTCTTAAGCAAACATTTATGTGTATATTTCATCCATTAGACAAGATAGAAGAAAATTTTTGGAGTTTTAAAAATTTAAGTGTTGACAAATATGTATATATGGGTAAGAAAAATATTTAAAAAGTCCAGATCATACTATTGAATACCATAAGCATTTAATATATTTAACTTGTTTATAATCTAATAAATTATTTCTTAAATGCTTATATCAGTTTTATTTTATCAGTTTTTATTAAAATTCCTAAAATAAAATTTTTTTTCTAAATTTTATCTTAAACTGAGTTAACTGTTTAAAGTGCTTAAATCTATTTTAGTACTATTTTTAATTTTATATATACATTGAGATTTCATCTTGATCAGTATATTGCAATGTATATTTTTCATTATAATGAAGTATATTATCGCAAATATCAATGTATTGAGTCACTTTTATCATATATTCAATCCAATTCTCTATGTAAACTTTCCATTAATTAAAATATTTTTTTTATTTAATTTCTGTTAAAAAGTTTAATTTTACCTTATAAGTACATTTAAAAGAAGTAAAGGTATAAGAAGTTTGTGAAAATATATGAAAGAAATATCAATATAATTTAGATTCAGCTTATTTATTAAAATTCTAACCTTAAAACTTTTAAATTACTCCCCTTTTTCCATTAAATATTCATATAAATACTCGTGTAGTTTGATTTTTGTGTCATAAATAATTCCGTGTGTCAAAAATAAAATTATCCTGATTAAATATTTTGCATATGAAAAATGCATTGTGCATATTTTCTTCAAGAATCTTGTTGCAATGTTGTTTTGCTTCAATAGTGGGTATTTTCAATATTTTAATGCATTAGAATCTCAAGACTTGATTTTATAAATATATAAAAGCTTTGTATCAACCACATTATGAAAGTGTATTTTAATGATTTGAATAGTAAACTCTTCCTTTTACATAGTTATGATTTTTATTTATTTATTTTTTGGAAGTAAAAAGTAATTGATTACATTTACAATGAAAAAAATGCTTTTCATGAAGTAATTTTAATTAATTTTTTCATGAAAAGCTTTTTCTTCAAAATAGTTGAAAAATATCTTCAAAACTTATACTGTATCTTTTAATTATTATGTTTAAAATAAGTGAAACAGTGCAGAAATTTTAAGAAAAGGAAAATTTCTTATGAAAAAGACTTAAGGCTGATAATTTCAATATACATATATATATGTTATGCAGGGTAATGATATTTATTCTTCCATTATCCTTTGTATTAAGTGATCTCTTTTACTTTTCTTGAAAAATATTTTTTACTCATTAATTATGATTTTGACATTTCTTTGGAGTACTAATGAAAATAGTCTTCAATCACCAGTAACAATTCTTAAAAAAATAGTTTACATCATGTGCTTGATGTATATTATATATGTGGCCAAATGCTAATTTTGAGAAAAGAAATAAAGCAACAATTTTGGTAATATTACTGTTTTATTTTTTTAAACTTTTTAAAATAAGAAACAAATTTAAGTAAATTTTCTCGAAACTTTATTTTTAAAATTTAAATATGAGAATTTTAAAATGATGTAAAAAGTAATTGTCTTTTGAAAAATAAATAAAAAATCATTCTCTTATATTTTAATTACATTTGCAATTTTTATTTCATTTAAAATTAATGTATACAACTGTTTTATTTTTATTGTCTGGTTGATGCAACTTTTTTATTTATACTTTCATTTTTTTTTTTTTTTTTTTGCAAGACTTTTTTTTAAGCAATAATTGATATGCATGTAATAGTCATGCAAAATTGATTCGATTTCTTCCCTTGAGTACACAGAGATGGTTGGATTACAAAATACTTAGTATGATTAAAACAATATATTTCTCTTAAGTAAATACTGGAAAATGGTTAAGAAGTATATCTAAACAATGCATTTAACAGTTGGATACATTTAAACCTTTAATTGGTCAAATAAAGAAAATTAGGTTGGTTTTGTATTGGCTGAACAAATTACTTACTAGATAAAATTGTACATTTTTAAACATAGACATTCAAGAAAAGGATTATTAATTTCAAAAATGTGAATAAAATACACTTGATTATTTTTATTTTGATATCATTATTCTATTAGAAATACATCATTTGATCTTGAAAAATAATTACCACTTGAAAAATGATTACTTATTCATAAACTAATGGAATTGCAAAAAAATTCAGAGAATTTCTGATTATTTTTAGTGGAATAATATATACTGTAAATATTGTGTATAATTCATAAAATAGTATAAGGATTATTAATATTGATGAAAATTTTTAAAAACATCAAATTGACTAGTTTTTTAATGTAAGTTTTTAGTCAATTCTTATAATATTTTAGTTTATATTAATTTGCCATTGCAATATTCTTTTAAATAAAAGGTGTTTATGAAATAAATTAAATTTTTGTGTAAAAATATTTATATTTAGTTTATTATTGGCAAAATCCACATTTCTTAGTCATAAAATTTATTAAAACTTAGTACTTTTATTTACTTAGTACTTTTAGTACTTTTATTATGAATATATGTTTTGCTTTTGGTTTTAACATCTTTGTTAGTAAAGCATTTGAATATTAGTAAAAAGTACAAGTAATTAATTAATTTTATGACATGCAAAGAATTTAAAAAATGTAATAAAAGAATTTTTACTAAATTTTACTTAAATTGTATTAAATTTAAATTGTTTGTATACTTTAAATCTTTTAAAACAAAAACGATAATATTAATCGCAAAAATTTATCTTTATTTTAATAATTTTTCTTATAGTAACCATTCGATAAAATAATTTTTTTTTCTAAATTTTTTTTACTTCCTTCATTTTTTTAATACTTCTTGTCAAATAATAATCTAAAACCAATCGTGGATCATAATATTTAAATTATGCTAAATCATACTTCAATAAAAATACTCTTTTAATATTTTAATTTTTTTTTAGATTTATTGTTTAAATATATTTTGAATTATTTTTTAAAAATTAATGTTTGTTTTTCATGTCTTAGTTATAAATGTAATGTAAAATAATAATTATTCTATTTCTCTGAAAACTTCATGTTGTACTTGAAAATATTTTGTAAATTTATATTTGCTTGAATGATGTCAAATAATGCAACAATACTGATTTTATTATTTGCTTTCATTTTATGTAAAATCCGAATTACTTGCTTAAAAATTCTTAAATTACTGAATTTAACTATTTGAAACTAAGTCGTTGAATATTTTTTGCTGTTTTAATAATGCCAATTTATATATACTACCCATCAGCTTCATTTCTTTAAATGATGTGTAGTAATCAATGCTTTCATTATTTGATTCATTTACTATATTGAAAAAAATATTGCAGTTGTTAGTTATGTAGTCTACTTTTTTAATAAAAATATTCACTAAATTTTTATTCTGTTTGTTAAGACTGGTCATTTGGCGAACGATTAAATTTGTTCAGTTACGTTAAGATCACACTATCTCCTATAATAAACCATGTATAACATGAAGTGCATAAGTTATTACACAAAATCAACTGCTTTTACTTGCTGAACAAATTGAATGTGCTAGAAATGAAAATATTTTTCTAATATGTGTGCTAAATCTGAATGGTTAACATTTGAAATATTGCAGTTGAGATTTTTTTTAAAACCTTTGTATTTACCAAAAATTTAAAATTAATATTTTCATTTTTTTTTTTTTTTTTGATATAGTAATTATATAAACACAAATTCTATTTAAAAAAAATCTATGCCATAATTATGTATCTAAAATTAAATATATTCTTACTTGTGTGTGTATTTAGATCTTGTATAAAATAAGATATTTATCTTAATTTACATGACATATCTTCAATCATGCACAATAAATTATACATTTTCTTAATTTTAAAACAGCCAAAAAGATTTGCAAATTCAGAATTATATAAATATAGTTCTTTATTATTTAAATAATTTCTAATTTAAAACTTTGAGTGATACATAGTGCAATGCTGTTTTATTTTAAAGTGAATATAGCTTTTATATTTGTTTTGTATCACTTAGTTGAGCTATGATTGTTATGTATGGAAAATTTATACAAAATGTATATATGCTTTCATTTTAAAGATACTTATTTATAATTTTCAAGAGGAACTGTGTGTTAAATTTTTATTGTTTAATTTTTTGTGATTTACTTTATAAGATTAAAGTTCAGGAACATTTTTATAATTTGATATGTAATTATTTTGCTCTGCTTTTTAACACTGGTTTATTAGACATTATAAAGAATTTTCAAATATTTCTGTATTCATTTATATTAATTATTCTAACCAAAATAAAAGACCTCGTTATTACAATTCTTGATTTTCATGTATTAATCAAAAAGAACATTTGCTGTAGTAAATTTTTAAAGAATAAAATTGGTTTTCTTTTTTAATTATTTAATTCTTATTATATTTAGTTCTTATTTTTAAATTAAAATAAACAATTAATTTCAGCCTTTATTCAATTATTTTTAAAGAAATTACCAAACTTTGTACATAGTGTAATATTTAAAACATTCCTCCATTAAGTTTTGTTATAAAAGTTTTGAATGAAAACAAATTTGATAATGAATCTGAATACTTTTATTTGTATGATTGGAAATGTGAGATGTTAATGCTTGTTTATATGTATATATAATGTGAAATATATAAGTATATTGTTTTGCTTCGATTATAGTACTACTATTAAGTACTTTTTTGCTTTTCTGTTATTGTCAAATAAATGATAATGAAATTTAAAATATATTTGTGAGTGTGTTTTCATTTGAATTTATTATTTTTATATTATGTCTGTCATTAATTTAAAAATTCATTCATAGTT
>JAPDSC010004055.1:0-10186 GCA_026290005.1 Latrodectus geometricus | reverse complement strand
TCCTAGATATGAGAATGATTATCAGTTCACAACTCCTATATATGAAAATAATCATGAGTCCACAACTCCTATGTATGAAAATGATCATCAGTCCACAACTCCTATTTATGAGAGTGATCATGTTTTCTCATCTCCTGTATATGAAAATTATAGCCGATCCAATTATGATTTTGATAGTCCATCATTAGGCCAGTTTTCTAATACTAATTACAGTGATCACAAATCCAGTCCATTTTGTGATAATGATCATCGGTTTAGTCATATGTATGATAGTGATCAGCAATCCACTCCCAACTATGTCAGTGATCACCAATTGACTCCAATCTATGAGAGTGATCATTCATCTAGTTCTGTATATGAGAAAGAATGTCAGCCCAATAAAAAGTATTTAGAAGATTACGAGTTCAATCGGAAACACACTTGTCATTACAGTAAAAAACTTGCAAATGATAAACATTCAAATGCTTATTGCCTTAATTCTAGTCACGAAGGAAGTCATAGTGTGATAAAGAAATCGAAAAAGAAACGAAGGTTAGTTTTTTTGTTATTTTTTTACATTGTAGTGAATGTATTTATGCAACAGTAAAATGTTGTTAATGTGGATTTAATGGAGATGGATTTCTTGCTATTTTATCAAAATTCTGAATAAATTAGTTTTAAAAATATGTGTTAAACTTATTTTCAATTACTAAAAAATATTTTAATAATTTAGGTGTACAATACAACATTGCATTGTATTTCCCATCTAAACTATTAAACATTTCACTATTAGCCATTCTTTTATCTAAACTTTCTATTTTTATTGTATTTTTTCTTTTTCTATTGTTTCATATACTGCTCAGAGTTGATTAAAGGTTGAGAATTTTCAAGAGAAATTTTTAGTTTTTATGTAAAATTTAATTTTGAAATTTATTTAATAAAAAGAGCTGAAAATTTTATTAATTAAATCAATTAGAAATACTTACATACTTAATTACTTTAATTCTTAATACTTTTTAATTTTAAATAATAATTTTAATCAATAAGTTATAAATTTTTCCTAAGCTGCATGCTTAACTGTTGTGCCACTTAAAGCCACAAAGTTAAGAATTAAATAAAAATTAATTTTCTTATTGAATGAAATTTAATTTCAATTTTTGTTTTACTAATCTTATCTTGTGGAAAAGCTGGGCTAGCAAGAATTTACTTGCATCTCAATATCCTCATTTCATTTTCTTCCGTATTTTAAAAAAATGTTTTCAAAATTCATGCTCTCAGTATATAGTGTTAGATAAATATTTTTCTTCAATTCCAAAAGCTAAATTTAATATAAAAATCTTTTCCAATGAAGTGTACTAAAAAATGAAAGAATTGAAATAATATGATTTTTCTTTTTACAATAAGGAAACCTTGGCCAATATAGTGGATTGATAGGAATTTGAGTTTAAATTTAAAATTATAGGAAAAAATTTCATCTACCATTACCTAACTTTATTAATGTAATCTAAACTTTATAAATGGATTTTGATATTGTTTTATTAACTTCCTAAATTCTTTTCAAGTTTAATAATTTAAATAATTAATAAATTTAGTAAAATAAATTTAATGAAATCTGGAGCCCTTAAATTCAGAATTATTTATTTTAATATGATATAATTTGAGTTTAATGCTTTTGTATTGTGTGTAATGTTTGCCCTGTATTTATATGAAAATTCATATTTCTTAAAACAAAATGTAGCTCTGTTCAGATATAAAATATTATAATTTTATATTTTTATTGTAAATTTACTATTCATAAATTTTGTATTGAAGTTTTTATTTCATATTTAATTATATAATTGATTTTAAATAGTCAGAGCTTATTTATTGATGTGTAACTATTACAGTTTTCTTGTTTTGTTTCAATTATTGAAGAATAATTTTTTTAAAACTTTTATACATAAAAAAACTTTTGTATATTTAAAATTATGAATGTTTATCAATGACTGTGAGCTATCTCATCTCCTCAATTTTATTTGAAGCTTATTCATTTCTTGATAATATTCATTTCTTGATATATACACTGTGCAAAACAATTAAAAGATGTTGTAAGTCTTTTATAAGATAACAGAGTAAGCAAGTTTTTTGCATAAAATAGAAAATGAGTGGGTTGCAAATTTTTCTCATTTTCAAAGTTCGCAGTCTGCATGTTTTCAGTTTGATGTCATAGAGGATGCTGTATCAGCTGGATAGAAGATTTGGTTTTCAACAGAATGTAAGACAAAGCAGAAAAGAGTGATAACATTTAGTAAGTGTGTTTGTTTTTTGACGAGTGCTATGATTTAACAAAGAACTTAAAACGAAATCGGAAGCTTATAGAGTTATTGGCCAGTTAAGGGTGGGAACAAACACAATCCAAAGTAGCAGAAGCCATTGAAATTCCACAAAGTGTGATTTCCAAAGCCTGAAACCGTTTTTTGTTGACTGGAAATGTAGTCTGAAGATTAGGATTAGGCCATAGACACTAAACAATGCTCAATGAAGACAGTTTTTTATCGCTAACAGTTCAGAAATGACAATATAGTCTCTCTTTTTCAATACCTTTGCTTGGTTAGTGATACCACAGTTTCAACACAAAATGTCTGAAACTGCTTTCAGCTGCAAGGTTGTGTGCTCATTGACCAATGTTTTGTGTCTTGTTAACTGCAAATTGCTTTCGCACTTGCAGGGAGTGGGCAACAGTCATGTGAACTAGGGGAAAAATAAATGGTACAATATCTCTTCTCTGACAAATCCTGTTTTTCTCTTCATCCAAATGTTAGATGCATTTTCATCTAGAGAAAACCTGGGACTAGTAACAATCCTGCATTCACTCATGAAAGTGAGAGATTTGGTGGTGGGGTTGTGATGGTCTACGTGTTAACATCTCCATTGATAGGTACGCTAATCACCATATCATTCAAAAGGAAGTTTTGACTGGTTGCCAATATAGGGATGAGATTCTCAGACATTTCAGTCCCATATACTGCAGAAATAGAGATGATTTCATGTTAATAGATGTCAATTGCAAGCCACATCATGCTGACTCAGAGAATTTCTTTTGGAGAAAGGAATCATACAAATGGAAGACCAATGTTTTATCCAGATATGAATACAATAGTTTGTAAGACATTCTAGGGAGATAAGTTGCTGGACTACTTTTACCCATAAAAATTTTCCAAGAATTGGTAAGAGCTCTTCTGGACGAGGGGGATGGAATACCCTGATTTCTCATTAATAGCATCATTCACTTGATACCTCAAAAATATTAGTGTTGTTGTTTGTTCAGGAAAATTATGCATCCTTTTAGAACTGATTTTCTTTTTAAAGAAACCTATTTTATTTCTTTTTTCATGTACATAAATTGAGTATTTTTCCTTTTGTACCCAAAAGGCAATGTCATTTTTATCTCATATAACCTATTATGCATATCAATAACAAATCAATCAATCAAACAATTCTACTGTTACAAGATCAACCCAGAATCTAAATATACTTTAGTTGTTTTAGCAGTATATTTACTTTTTGATCCAGATTTTAATTAACCATATGAAATAAAGTATCGTAATTTTTTGCATCTCTTTCTTTTTATTTCATTGAATTGGATGAAAGTTATTAATTAATTAGTATCCATATCTTTTATTCTTTCTCCATTTCACTTTTTGATTTCGATTACCAATAAATGATGGATAAGCTTTTATTTTTTATTGAGAAATAAGATGCTCTCCTTAAAATTTCATTCTATTAAGAAAATATTACAATATTAAATATTTCTAATGAATCTTTCAAAATCTTATTAATATAAAGAATGGTAGAAATTGGAGTTAAAATTCTTTTCGTTTGTAACTTTTTTCTTTCTCTCCCATTTTTTTCAGACATTCAAGTGCAAAAAGAGATAGTGATATAAAGAAAAAGTTGAAAAGATCTCATAAACACAAAGTTAAAAAAGGAAAACATAAAAGCCATAAGCGGCGAAAACATAAAAGTTTGCGCAAATCAACATGATTTTGCTGTCCAATCAAGAATTAAGTTCAAGATCTTTATACATCAGTCTTTATACACACTTTTATCATTTTATGTATTTTTGTATAAGTTTTATATCACGCTGGATTTCATCTGTTGCTAAATCATTGCACCTGTTTTTATTTTGTAAGAATTTACCTAAATTTTATCCAAGATTTGTTGAAGTGTAAATAATGCTATTTCTCATAATCACATTTACATATTTTAAATTATATAAAAGAAAATGTTGAATATTATGTGTAAATATCAAAGAATTTGAATATTATATGTAAATATTATGAAAACAATGAATATTGCTTGTCTTTTTGTAATTTATATTTAATGTTTGCCTTTTACAAAATTTGAAACATATTTGCAAAAATTATTCATTTGTTATTTAGTGTTGTACAAACAAATGCAAGTGAAATTAAAGTTTAGAATACGAAATGTTTACTTACTTGTATTTCAGACCAAAGTGTATTTAATATATATTTTATAATACCTATTTCTTAAGACTGGAAATATATTGATGTATCCTTTGTAGTATTTTTATTTTATTTAAAATAAAAATACTAAATCACATATATATCATAGGCCAGTTTTGTTTTCAAAATGTATCAGCTGATCATAGTGATATTAACCCATTGAGTACTGAATTATTTGAAGATTTTTATGTCCATGGGACAGACTTAATTTGTCGTTGTATGGATTAATATGTAAAAACTATAAATTTTATTTATTTATAGTTCACTATCCAATTCGCTGTTATCGCATAACTGTAATTCTACTTCATTGGAACTATCATTTTTGCAGTCATATGATAGATAGATTTTTTATATCAGACATCTTAAGATACCGTTTAAAAAAACGACCTATAATAAAGATGAGTGGAATTAACCTTATTTGCAACTGTTAAAAGGTATAAACAAACAGCAGGCAATTGTTTGTGATCAATTCCCACTGGTGAGGGTGCTGGAAATATCAACACCTGCTTTTTAAATTCAGATAATGAATCACTCATTATCTGAATAAATTTGCCCAAGTAAACTGATAATGAGTCGCACTTGTCAAATGTACCTTAATAATAATAAATTTTATAAAATAAATTTCGTTTTAAAATCTTCAAGTTATTCATTATGATTAAAGTAAATTTGTGTATTATAATTAAAAAGTTTATGTATACATTTTCTATGTAATAATAGCAATTTCTTTTATATTATTCAATTTAAAAATGCTCAGAAGTTTTTATTATCTTTTAAGAATGAAATATAATTTCTATTTCTAACCTTTATTTCTTTACAATTTATGAATTCATAATATAATTTGAAAAGCTTTCTTTTAGTTTTGCTCAATTCAGCTGAGACTTTATAACTACTTTCTATATGCATTGTATTTTTCTACCATTCATAAAACTATATCAAAAACGCTTAACTCTTAAGATTATTATTTATATTTATTTAAATTAATTATTAGTCAATAAAATAATCATTTATGAAAGCACATGTTCAATAAATTTTACAACATATCTACATTTGTATGCTTTATGCATTGAAAATTATGATATAATTTGATTTAGCAAATTTCATCAAAATTCCTTGAAGACTATTTGTGACCAGTAAACATGCCTTCTTTAAAATAATTTAGTTAAAAACTTAAATGTAATTATATAATAAATTTATATGTACGTATAAAGTTTTTCTTGTTAAGCTTAATTCAAGTGTGTATTTTATAATTTAAGAAGATGTGCAACTAATTTTTAGATTCTGTTTTTTACTAAATAATTTCTATTTTCTTTCTTAATTTTAAAGTTAAGTTTTGATGATGCAAGATAAATTGATTAAACTATCACCCATTCTGTGTGTTTTAATTTATCTCACAAGTACCTTAAAATTTTCAAAATATATTTCCATAACAAAATTTAAAGTATGGACAAGTTTTTTTGTTTATTAAAGCATTTTTCTGTTTGTCAAAAATACCTTAAAGTAAAAGATAATTATTTAATATTTTAAAAATAATCTGCAATTAATTGCTAAAAAACGCATTATTTAAATTACTTTTGAAAATTTTATCACCACTAAGTTACTTTCTAATAGGCTTTTGAAATTGCTATATAATGTTGTGACAGCTTTCTTTGAGACAATATTAATCTTGATTATATTTCTAAGTTTGTAACTGAGAATAATATATTTGATTTTATAATTAGTGTTCTTATCTCCCTTAATGGTTTTGCTTATTTGTATGTTTCAGGATATTAGTATTTTAAAATCATTCTGATTATTTATTTTAAATAAAGAATTCTGTTTTTACTAATCTATTTTCTATAATTGGCTTAGTAAAAGTTAAATTCTCTATTTTTACAAAAAAAAATTAATTTTTTTAAAAATATTTTTTTGCAAGGAAAATGTTTATCAATCTGTTGCTATTTCTAATATCATTTTCCCTTTACCTACTAATCGTCTGTGTCTTTTCTTTGAATTCTATATAATGTATTTCATTTCCCTTTCTGTTTAACTTTTAATGATATAAAATTCATTTTTTGTTCAATAAAGTAATTATTACCACTTTGAATAAATTGATGCTGTTTCTTATGAAATTTAATAACTTATGACATTAACAACTTTATACTCTAGAGCACAGGTGGCCCAACTTTTGGGATCCAGGGTCTACTCCACATTTAAAAATCGAAGGCGGTCTACATATAGCAGAGCTAAATTAACCTACATATTTATTTTCGGTAACAAGAAAAAATGGTAAATTATGTTATTTTTCTGAAAAAAACTTAATATTAATATTTATGAAATAAAAATTTATTGACGAAAATAATCAAAGTATTCATATATCAAAAATGGACCATCTTATTCACTTCGTTTAGTTGAAATTTGGCACTATATATCCCTGACAAGTTTATCATATTGTGGCTGGTACGAACTTATTGCAATGCATAAACACGCAATTAAATGTTCATCTATTAAATGTGACCAGTGTTAGTTTTTTGTTCATGGTTGGAAAAGCAGATTCGCAAAGATACCTCGATATAAAGTACAAAATCAATTTGTAAATATTTGGAAACGTTTCCTCAGAAATTAATTTCCAAAAATCAGTATCGCATAATATGCTCTGGATTTAAGAAATATATCGCATCTTAATTTAATAATTTCTTCCTCGACCTTGACTAATGTGATATCTATTAAATGTTCTATTTTTTCAGATACTCCATCAATGTTGACATTTTCATTAAATGGGGAAACATCATAAAACTGAGTATTTCTTTCAACCTAATTAAGTCAGTGAATCTTCTTTTAAATTCTTCAAACAAAACAAGTAAGTTTTAAGCGAAATCTTCGTAGCGTTTCGGTTTGGATTATGGATGCACTCTTCCTCCATGTTTTTGAAGTTTCTCAATTCATGTTTTCTTAATTGAGATGCATACCTTTCTATAGTTTCTTTGAATGTTTAAATCGCGCTCATCATGTCCGTTTTAAGTTTTATATAAATCGTAAACCTTTAATCATAAATCTTTAAATCGTAAATCTTTGTACAGTTTATTTAGGGATTTGAAACGTAGACTGTAGTAAATTTTTATTTTAAATAATTCATTGATTCTATGCCATAAGTCATAAATTGTTAATATCCGAGGTCGTTATCGGGATGTTCTCGTGGACTACCTAAAATGTCTTTTCTGTTGACATCTTGGCCACCCCTGCTCTAGAGCGATTGCATAAAGAAAAATAATAAAGCTATAGTCAGAATTCTTTCAATAACTTGTAACTACAAAATATTTTAAGAATTAAGAAAAAACTATATTAAAAGAACTGTTATGATTGTAAAACTTTGATAAAGTTTTTGTGCCTGTAAAATATTGAAATGAAGCTTCTTTGTTAGAATCATTCATATCTATTACAGTGTTATGTTAGATTTACTTTTTTTAAATTCTTAATGCACATTTGCATCATATAATCATGCTATTTTATTGAGTAAATTATGTTAAATTGGAATTGCAGATGCATGAATGAATAAAATAATTTTAATATTTGTTTTATAACTTTTTGCTGTAAGAAAACTATACTGACCAATTATCCTTTAAAATTTAATGATCCTTTTAGATTTTTCTCTTGAATGGCCTGCTATAATTATTTTAGGGAGATAAACAGTTTTGTAATTAACCATTGACTTTACTAATCATGCAACATTTCATAAATATTGCTACAAAATTGAAATAAAAATGAACATTAAATAGTTGTTTTGAAGTGTCAACAAAATATTCACTCGAATTTGGATGCAAGAAAATTTGACTACTACTATTAATTTTATTAATTGATTTTGCTCTTAAAATGTTTAAAATTTCATACCAGAATCGAACCAGAAAATTTTTTCAAAAATTGGATTTATTGTGGTTTTTTACATATTTTGCCATCTTACCAACTTATTTTGTAATTTAGCATCACCATATGATTGTTATTCTTATATATAGATTATATATATATTGCTCCTTGATTTCCTGTTTTGATGATCATTAATATTCTGTTCAATTTCGCATGAAACTACGTGTTTGATTTAGGTGAATAAACTAGAAGAATAGATGAAATAAGAAAGCTATCAGTCTGACTTAATTTTTCGCATCTCAGTATGCGATTATCCATGGATGTTTGTAAAGAAGATTGTTTATATGCAAAGCAATTGCTCAGCAGCAAGTATATAATACTGCGCCGTTCTAAGAAAGAAATTATGTGTACTCGTCTATATTTTTTTTCTTTGTGACTCAAACTCTGTTGCTTCTGTGGCACTTCAGTAGATTTTTACCTGTAATAAATTAAAATCTTTGTTGGAATGCAAAGATCTTATCTCATCTTTAGCCGAAAATAGTTTACATTATATTTTGCAGATAGTAAATGAGTGGAATTAAAATTTTGGTAATCCACACAATTCTACCACTCGGGAGGCAACCTTGAAACTACAAAAAAATTAACTTTAAATGATTTTTACGTAATTTGGAATCATTGCAAAATAAAATTATGGTACTTTAGACATTTCTTTGCAAATATTATATATAGTCAGTTATCTAACAGGGCATTATTGTTAATACTCGTATAAAGTGATGATTTAGTAGGAGCAGTTCAACACTTAAAGAATATTTAAACCAAATTAAAATTTTCGGAGAAATGCCATTTTAATCATAAACTAGAAAGCGTAATTTTAAAATCAATGAAATTGAAAACTATTTTCGAGAAAACAAATTCTCTCCAAAGAGATTGACATTGAATTCATTTTAAATAACTTTGATAATGAACGATGGTTTGCTAAGACAACAGAAGGAATCTCAGAGAAACCACATTAGAAGATATATTTAGAGGCAATTTTCATATACTAAATAAATATTTTTCATATAATTATTGCAAAGTTAAGTGCATCATGTGAGCATCAAGTGACGGGGACACATAATCATCAATTTAAATGCAATTTTGATAATGGATAACAATATCAATGCTCTTCATATGCTAGTTAATTGTATTAATTCATATAGTGTACTATTAAAAAAAATTAATAAAATATGTTTAGAAATTTCATAGAATTACGTAAAGTTATCGGAACTGAATGGAACCAAAAATCGTTATTTTTGGAAGAATGAAAACCGGAACTCACTGGATTTTATTTTAATTGAACCGTAACGAGAAAAAAGTGATTTGAAGCCCTGATATTTTGCACTAGACAAATATAAGCTTTTTTGTGTATCTAGAAAATCTTTATGGAAATGCAAGAATAAACCTGAAAATACTGGATATATTTTATTATGAATAGGATCAGTATGGAAAGGTAAAATTTGGTTATTATCGAAATGATTCGTTCACCAACAAAAATGAAATTTATATATATATATATATATATATAAATACTATTTTATGAGCTGCACTATTTAGATAAATTAAGAAAAGCTAGTCAGTGTCCGAACTGCGGTTAAACTAACATTTGTCGCTTATATAAAATGAATTTTATTTTCAAATTTTTTATTTAAGTTATTTTCATTACCAAAACAAAAAAGTTTGAAATTAAACTGCTTAGTGAGAAATATTTTATAACCACACTTACATTTATCTCTAAAGTTCATTCTTTTCATATTTATAAGAATACTTTCTTAAATTGTTTCTTAATATTTGATTTTTTTCTTAATTAAATTTTTCTCCAATTATAA
>JAPDSC010004048.1:0-15345 GCA_026290005.1 Latrodectus geometricus | reverse complement strand
TTTCTTTATCATGGGAGAAGAGAAGTTTCTTTTCCCAGATTGATGTTAGCAAGTTTGCAACATTTGAGTTAATAAGAAGTTTTCTGGAAATGTTGCGTCATAAAAAAGTGGTTTCTTTTTTTATCCTCATTAGATAC
Source organism: Latrodectus geometricus (assembly GCA_026290005.1). Taxonomy (NCBI): domain Eukaryota; kingdom Metazoa; phylum Arthropoda; class Arachnida; order Araneae; family Theridiidae; genus Latrodectus; species Latrodectus geometricus. The sequence continues at coordinate 15,208 of JAPDSC010004048.1, read as the reverse complement.
TAAGAAAATATGCATTATAAATTTAAACTGCAATTTTAAATCGTATATACAATTTTTTTTATTTTTTATTTTATACTTTTGCAATTTATCATTAGTGAAATTTAAAAATCATAACTAGCTAAGAATATTTTTTTCCTGAACTAAGATTATCCATTTATTGTTTTTTACAGATGGTGAATCACCGATTATTCAGCAAATAGTTTTGAAGACACTTAATTAATTGACGTACCGTTTGTCCTAAAAGTTCCTGGTTTTAGATGATGAAAATGTAGTGAGAAAGAGAATACTTTTTTTGGTCACACTTGCAAAGATCGTATGACCTACCTAGCTGTAAACTAAAAAACCTTTTTTGTAACCATTAATCAGTACTAGTTAATGGCAAGTGTGTACTCTTCTTGGCTATAACGTGAGTCGCGACCAGGAATACCGTACAGTGGTTTGATTGGGATACTTCATGTCATCCTTTTTACTCACCTGACTTTCCACCATCAAATTAACCCATCTCTCATTCCCTGGAAATTATTCTATGTACTAAATCCTTCAAAAACGAAGCTGACTTCCGCCAACCATTTGCAGATAAAAATCATAACTAACAAAAATATATTTTTCCTGAACTAAGTTTATCCACTAATTGTTTTGTACAGATGGTGAATCACCGAATCTTCATCAAATAGTTGTGAAGATACTTAATAAACTGACGTACCATTTATCATAAAAGTTCCTTGTTTTAGATGATGAAAATGTAGTCAGAAAGGAGAATACTTTTTTTAGTCACGCGTACAAAGATCTTGTGATCTATCTAGCTGTAAAAAGTTTATGAACATATATTTCTAAGTTATCTGCAAAAATTTAAAGAGAAGCTGCAAAACATTGAAAATCCTAATGATATCCTCTTGAACATAGAATTACAAAAAATCATCAATCAGCTAATCAAAGAAAGTTGATCATACAATCTTATTGATTATTTACAACAATAATGAATGCCAAGATTGCTTTTAAAATTATGCAAATATATATGTTACCGTTAATATATATAATCCAGTTATTTCATGGAAAAACTTGGCATTCTATAAAATAACGGATAGTGTCCCTTAAAGTTTAAAACTCTAAGGTATTTCATGGTTTAACTAGTTATTTCATAGAATAACGATCTGCAGCTCGTTAAAGTGAAAATAATCTATGTCATTTATCTCGTTTTTGAGTATAAGGTTGGTTTTCTACAGTTTAGGTACTGGTCAGGGATTTAAAAAATGTTCGTGCAAAACCCAGTGTGTCAACAAAAAATGTTTTCGTTTTAGAAATAGTGTTCTTTGCAATTCCAAATGTCATTTTAGTAATCCTTGTTGTCACAAATGACTTTATGTACCTTTCCATAAATAACATTTATTCGCATAAATTATTCTGCATAAATTAAAGAAATTGCTTCTTTTTTATTTTAATTGTCGACGATTAGTTTATTTATAGAATACCTAGTTATTTCATTTTAACTTTATTATTTATAGTTATTTCATTTTACACTTTAACTGTCTTTCATTAGTTAATTTATAAAATACCTGGTTATTTCATTGAATAACTAGTTAAAGAGTCAACATATTAACATATTACTTTAACGGACACGATCAGTATTTTTATGGAAAAACTATGTATTCTATGAAATAACTGCTTTATATACTTTAACGGTAACATATATGCAGTTTCATATTGTAATGCAAGTACATATACAGTTTCTCTCAGAAAGTAATTTAATTTAAGCGTATAATTATATAGAAATTTTGCATATGTATAATAGAAACTGCTTATGTGTTTTGCATTACACTGCAGCTATTCAAAATTGAAGTGAGAATAGTTTGGAATTCTCACTTATCATTCAGTATGTTGTATATAAATCATACTTTTTATTACAAATATCAAAACATACTTAAAAGATACTATATTGAAACATTTCATTGCTTAAAATTTATCTATTTTTTTCTAAACAAACACTTATTAATACAATGAATATTTACATGTTTTTTTATACCTAAGAATCACCTTAATGATATTTTTGTAAAAATATTTTAAATATACACATAGCACTTTAATTCATTTCATCAGTTTCCGATAAATGGTATGTTCAACAATGGAATCAAGAAAAGCTTCTTATGTTATTATATTCTATGATTCAGAAGTTTGTGTGATTGGGTTTCTCAAAATATTTCTCAAAAAATAACAAAATATGGGAAAAGTATTTCATTATAAGGGCCCAAGAATAATCAGTAATTTGCTTCTATTAATTGTTTCTGCTATTTAGTTTAGAGTATCCAATTTTTTTTGACAATTGTTTTCCATATTGTAGGCATGAATAGATAATGTAACTTAATATTCAAATAAATTCGCTAATAGCCTTGTTTTTTATTTTTATTATTTTTTTTATGTGATACTGACAAATTGTTTTCTTTATTTCTCTTTTCAAACGCATTTACCTACTTTTGTAATTTTTTTTAATTAAATGCACAAAAACAAATATTTAAATAAGTATCCTTAATTTTGCACAGCTCTATAACTCTTGGTGAATATTGATTTTCTGTAACTATACATTTTATGGTTTTATCTCTAATTCTATATTTCCTACTTTTCCAGGTTTTTCGCAACTTGGTCTATACACCGCAGTTTTGGCTCTTTTCTCTTCCAATTATCATGTAATTTTCATTTCATTTTTGAAGCATATTGGTTTTCTCAATTCTTTCCACGTATTATATCCATGTTGTTCTTTTTGTTTGATAAATCTTCTTATTCTTCTTCGAATATAAATAATTTTTTGTCTAGATTTTTTTCATGGAATATATTTTACTGAACTATAAGCTCAGCTAAAATTTCTGAGCTCAGATTTTCTTTACATTCTCTTATCTTTGTTCAGTAATACAAGCATCAAATTCATAATTAATTATACGCAGTAATAAATATTAGGTATTTACGCTGCTCAAAGTATAATTTATCTTCATTTTACATTTTTCGATATTTTTTAGAGTTATGTTGCTTGCAAAAATGGTTTTTTACTTTTATTTATCAAACCATGAATTCCACATTTATTATTTATTTAAAAAAATAATGTACTTTTATCGATAAAATTTTTATCGTTGATGTACAAATTTTGATTTTGATAGCATTTTTATTTTTTTAACATAGTCATGTGTAATTATTTTTATCATTATAAATCTCTAAATTAATTTATTCTACTTTTTCTTTACCACTTTTGTTAATTATGTTAATGTGTATTTAATCTGGCAGACATTACAATATCATTGGTTTACAAATAACATTTGTATTGTTTTCAAATATAGTTTACATTTAATCGACTGATACATCTTTCACATTAGACAACATTGAACATCATAATTGATAACGAGTGTTGCAAAAGGTGTTTCAAAATTTTGCATTAATAATTTTACTGCTTTCGGTTTTTTAGTAAACATTTTCTCAGCATCATTTTGATTTTACATGAACTGGTAAATTGCTTCTAACAATTTTAACCAAATGTGATCTCGTGTTAAATGCTTATGCAACCAGTAATTAATGAATTTTAAAAACAAAAATTGTTCTAGAGAGATAATTCTTGGGGAACTTAAAAATATTTGAGAATGCACTGACATGTAATCTTTAGGGATATTTTGAAATTGCTTGAAAACAATCATTGATGTACATACATGTTAAATAACATATCTTTACTACATTAAACGAATGTTAATAATGATTTTGAATATTGATAAAGATAATATTTATTTGTTTTAGCTGATAGATGTCTAAATGACGAAATGGACACCTTATTTTTCCTAAATTTCTGGTACAAAAATCACAACATTTGGAATATATATCAAGTATAAATATTAAAAACAAACTATATGTATATTTCTAAAAATCTCAATGAATGTTTTTAAAAACCCCAAGAAATGAAAAAAAACTAATTTATTAAAAATAAATTAATTTTTTCCAGTTTCTAGTTAGACATCTTCTGCAAAGGTAAAATGTAAAGACTGAGCAAGTGGGTTCCTCACGCGTTGTTGGAAGTCCATAAGAATTAATGAGTGGCAGCATGTTTACTGGTCTCCTCACAGTAGCATATCCATATTCAATTCCATATTCAATTGAATGCTGACCAGTGATGAAACGTACGTCATGTATGACACTTCAAAGCTTCCGAAATATTTGTTGTCAACCCAGATATTGTCTAGAACAGAGCAATATTATGCTTTGTGTCTGATGAGTCGATCGTCAAACAGTTAACTATGAGCTGCTACCAACAGGCAAAACGGTTATTGCAGACCTGTACTTGCATTAACTAGAACATGGACAACATGCATTGCAACGGAAGGGGTCAATACTTGATTGATTTTTTGTACAGTCAATTGTAAATTTGTACTGTTCTTTGTTATAAAGTGAGGCGAAGACAGGAATACCATACAAAGATTTGATTGGAAGACTTTATGCCATCCTATTTACTCTTACCTGACTTTGCACCATAAAATTACTATATCTCTCATTACATGGTAAAAATCATGTAACAATATTTCACCAATGAAGCAGAATTCTGCCAAACACTCACGAACTTCTTTGGGTCCAAAACCCTTACGCTTTACCAAAAAGCGATTTTATAACTGGAGTGGCATTTGCAGATGGTTCTGAATCCCGATGGTTATTACTTCGAGGATTAACAATAGGCTACAATTTCCGTTGGCCATGTTATCTTGGGTCATTAAAACATCAAGAACATTTTTGTTTACATAGTATTTCATTGATTCTTTGTATTTTTATTGTCATTAAACTATTTTAAACTACTATACATGGTTGTGTGTGCTGCAAGGAATTTCAAAGTTTCTTGCTATTGCAAATATGATATTGTCAATGCTACTGTTAAACTAAAATTAAGAAAATTCGTCTTAAGATTTTAATTAAAATGTCAAATAGTTTAATTAAATTACAATGTCACGAAAAAAGTAAGAAATATATATCTTTATTTCCGTTAAACTAGAAATGCATTAAAATCTTCTGATAACAGTTTTTAATGAAAATTATACAGCAAATACAGATTAATATTGTAAAATAAGTTTCATAATGTAAAAAAAAACGGATATGTAAACAGATATAATTTATCGAGATAAGTGACTTAATTTATAGGAAATAATTTCAAAATAACAGAAAATATTAAAAATGATTAGAAAAATTATAAATTTTTGCTGAATAGTATGTAGAGGCCCTGTGTGCCACTGAATCACTAAATAAAATATTTTTGCCATTGTAAATGAAACATCATATGATGACAACCCTCCATCAAAAGTATGATTTAGCCATTTAAGTTTAAGTAATTCATGGTCATTTATTTCCAACATTTGATTTGTAAGAGAGAATATTTTTTTTTGTTCTCCCTAATGAATTTATCGGTTGTGTAAAAGCCAAAAAAGCAAATAAGTGTGCTGCTACGTTTTCAAAAAAGGAAATTCGGTATTGAACTTGCGTTCAGAGAGTATTTTTAAAAATAACATTTTAAACCCGTGACCTTGTACTTAATTCTTCTTATTATAAGTTCCGGAATTAGAATACTGACTCCATCAAAAATTTGTCGAGACTAAACGTGGCCGAGGCACGTTAAGTAGGTCTTAGTATCTTTGCAAAGTTTGGGAATGGAAGGTCAAGAGGAGTAATTTCTGCTTAATTTTCGCTTTATTAATTAGGAAGACCACCACAACGTTGTTTCTTTCTAACTTGGAAGGTACAACTTAGAACTACGTACAGATTAGCATGATGGTACAACTACAAACAATACAGTCACCTATTTAGGCACGATATTAACAACATTATCAGTAGGTAATGAATTGGAATCCCAACTTAATCAAATCTCCGTCGTCAATCTCTCAAAAGGAGGCTGGTGTACCTTAAAGAGTTCATGAACGCAATGTCCTATGAGGAATATAATACATCTGGGGTTAGCAGATTAAGTATTGTAGTTTCTTATAAATGGCTTCTTCTGAAGGGTCTTACACTCGCTTCACGAGTAGGGTGTCCGCCGGTGGTGTTGAAGTGGTTCATGATTCTAAATTATGGCGTCTCGCAACAATCAACTCCATCAAAGTTTAAGTCCAACTTAGAGCTAGGTATATGGAAGTGATTAAAACTTCTACTAATTCACAGCTAACACAGAGAATCAATAGTGTAACACATATGTCTCTGCCCTATTTAAATATTTAGAAAATATATTAAGTTTCCGTAAAAATATATAATTTTATATACAGTGACTACTGTGAGAAAAAATATTTTTTACTCAGGCAGTCCTATGCAAGCTCAAATTACTCAAATATAGATTAGTAGATTTTGCACTGTAAAATATTCTCTTGAATATTTTAAAGCTTCATTAAAAATAAACAATAATTATGTCTAAAAAAATAAAATAAAATATTATTTTTTATAGAAAATTCTTTTAGTACTTATAAGTGATCTAAAAAACTAAACCCAAATATATGTAAATTTCTTATCTCACGTTACTGATTATAGGTAGAAATTTCTCTCTTGAGAACATCAAATTACTTAATAAAACCTAATTTGATAATAAAAAGAGGATTTTCTACTGATAATATTAGAAATATTTTATCTGTGTGATTAATTTATAGAAATATTAAGATTAATGTAAATAAAATATGTTAATTTTTTTGTTTCCTGCGTCTTTAATATTTTGAGAATCTAAGATTTTCCAGCAAATTATTTTTTGATTTTTAAAGTTTAAAACCATGCAAAATAATAAAATACATAAATATAAATGCAAGCTTCAAAGATTTTTAATTAAATAAATATTTTGCTAATCATGAATTAAATATACGCTTAATAATCTTGTTTCTACAATATTTAAATATTTAATGAAATGCTAAGTTAACTTTAAAACAGTAATTAAAATACATATTTATCTTCTTTAATATTTGAATATTCTATATCCTCACTTACACATAAATTTGCTCAAATGAACAAAAGATCAAAATTATTCCTTGCGGATAATTTTCCTTATATGTCCTTCCTACGTGTTATAAACAGACCATGAAATATTTCCCATCATAGTCTCATCAAATCTATCCTCCACCATTTTTCAAACTATAGGAAATTTCTTAATTTAAAAAAGGTAAGAAAATATATTTATGAAAGCTTTTTTTTAATTTAAAGTTCTTCATTATTATTATGTTTTATTGTAATAAAAATTAAAGTGAAATGTCCTTATTAAACATGATTAAAATATTTAATTACAACAAAATAAAATGCTTTTACTGTTATTGATAAAATTACCATTTTGTCAACATTGAAGATTTTTTTTTTAAAATGTAACCAAAGATTTAACAAAAAAACAAGAAAGAAATTTCTTAGCAAGGATTATTTTATTCTATAAATATAAATAATGAAATATATTTACACTAATGTGTTGTTTCTCCAAACATTGTGCTTTGGAAAGTTTAATATCATAACTTAATTATCAATTTCTTCAATTTCATTAAACATCGTTTATTATCTGATGAAGTTTACAAAATACTATATTATACTAAATTTATCAGATTTGGAAGACACGATTTTATTTAAAAATATGTTTTTTTCTAAAATTAAATATAAATTATATTTATGTAAATTTGAAAATTATAAGATAATATATTTTTCATTAAGTTTAATAAAATGATAAATTACCATTCCAATGTAATTTTATATTTGTCCTCGTGCTTTTGAAAATAAATACATTTTGTTTTCATTAAAAACCTTTTTCAAAGAAATCATAGGTTAATTTATCCACAAAAGTGTTCAAAATTGATATTCATTAAAAAAACTTTTTTAAAGAAACCGTAGGTTAATTTATCTATAAAAGTGTAGAAAAATCGGTATTTATTAAAAACCTTTTTTAATGAAATTGTTGGTTAATTTATCTATAAAAGTGTTGAAAATATCAGTATTCATTAAAAGTTTAATCCTCAACGTTATTCTGAAATGTTTTAGCTCATACTTTAATAATAGTTTTTTAAAAAAATATATCAATATCGGTTTTGTGTTAATGAAGAAATCTAAATTGACAGACCCATAACATATTCTGTTTATATTCACAAATATTGCCCGTATATCACAATAAACGAATCATAAACTAAAGGATTTTTAAAATTATCCTCTCAACTATTATTTCATGAATTTTTAAAAGCTTTTATCTCCATTTAAATACACTTTTTTTTAAGAAAGTAAACTTTTCCACTATACTGAAATTAACTTCCAAAACTTATGAACATAATACACACATTATAAATTTTGAATTTCATAACAAGTTATTCTGACAGGTTGGTGATAATGTTTGAAAAGTTTTCTCTTGGATTTTAGAAGACTATTTTTAAAAGTGGCTTCCCAAACAAAAATGTTTCATTTTTATAATTAAAATGTTGCAACAGTTATTAAAGCAGAGAAAAATAAAAATGTTTTCCACCCACTACATGATTAATATTTTCAAATTCCACCGGAAATTGTCTTTAGGAGATGGGATAATTGATTACGCTGTATTAACAATCTCCATCCAAGTGTCAGTTTGGAAAATGGGAGTTGAGTGTTTTTCCCTTTTCATTAAGTACTCGAACGTAATTAGGAGTTTTCGGATATGTACCACCCTCTCCATAACTTTTTCTAAAATGTTCATTTTAATTTTGTGCATGAGCTTGAGGAAAAGGAAATTTTAAAATGAACATATTATTAATGTTTTTCTTGAAGATTTTGTTGTATTCAAGACAACACATTTTGAGTAGATTTAAAATATTTGCCTTGTAGTTGAAAATTCATAACACTTCCCAGCAGAATTTTTCTATTAAAATCCGATTTCATTTTTTTTTCAATTTTCGGATTAAAGTTTTAATATAATTCTTCAAAAACACACGCAGTATTTATCAAAGGAGGAATAATAAATAATATAGCAATTTATTAGAAAAACTTACAATGAACAAATTTTAAATGTGACTAACAAAATTAATTTATTATTGGAATAGAAGTTTTTGAGAATGATTTTAAGAAACTATTCCATATAGTAGCACATTGGTTTATATAAAACAAATGTAAGTTAAATTTATTTTTTCAAGTTTATAATTTATTAAAGGATAACCTCTGAATTTTACATATTCTTAGATTTTAGCTAATAACTTTAAAAATAATTTTACATAAAAAGTAAATATTTAAAAAGTATTTTTATATAGAAACGTATGGTTAATATATATACACTTGTTAGCTATAAAGGACTTTTAAAATTATTAGATTCACTAGGTGATAAAATTTTGATAAAAGTAAGCATTTCTGAAGTTCTAACAATGAAACTGACATAAAAAAAATGTTAATTTAAACAATAATTATTTTGAATTTACTGAAGAAAATGCTAATATTGTATTTTTTATGTATCATATTTTCAAAGTAATTTTCAGAGTGTTCAAAGTAATTCTAATTAATTACATAATTGTGATTGTAATAAAATATTTATTGGATAAATATTTGTCAAAAAATATACTCTGATATCTTTAACAAATACATGCTTCTTATGAATTATATAAAGATTCATAGGACTTAAATCTTTCTTTTAAGTCAGGGATAACTTAAAGGGAAAAATCTAATTTTTCCCTTTAATATTTTTCCCTTTAAGTTAGAGACAACTAAAAGGGAAAAATCTAATTCCTAAGAATCCTTATCATCTCATGAAGGAAAAGTGATTTAAACATTTTCATATATTCAACTTTAATGCATTTAAATCTTCACTAGAATGGAAAATTATGTTAGTATTCCTAAGATTCTACATTATTGTTAATTAAGCTATTCTCTATTTAACTAAGACTAAAAAGCTAAAGCTCAGGAAAAGGATTTTGTATTGAAAATTTAAACTATTGTGCAACTTTCTGCTTACTACCCATTTTCAATATATTCAATTCAATATCCTGACAATCCGGCACGTTGCGCAACGTGAATTGAATTTGAATGAAGTTCGCGCGCAAACGTGATATCTAAAAAGGGGGAAAAAAAGCAAATGAAGTAATGTCCACTACATTTCGAGTGCAGAAAAACAATTTTTCTCAAATATCCCTTTCAACCTGAACTTCAGAAGAAAATTGTTGAAATAGTTGTTCTCTATCTATATCTCGGAGGGATTTTTTCCCCTCTTCTTCCCTTTCTTACAGAGAGAGTGTGCTTTCTTCCATGCCCATTTTTCTTTTGAAGAAGGGGATAGTGGTAGGGAAAAAGGAATAGCAGGATGGTGTTTTTGTAATATGAAAAAGATATTCCTCTTTCCCAATCTATGCTATTGCTCGAGTAAAGAAGCACACTCCGCTAGTTGAATACGTTCTCGTTTCATATTACAAGATTTCTCCTTTTTTTTCCCTGCTTATTCTTTTGCCCTCAACTTTACCTCTACGATCCTCTCCAACTAGTTCTTCGAACATTGTTATTATGATTATTCTATAGACCTGAAAGAGGAAGATTTTTTTTTTACCATCTTACCACAGAAGCGTTCGTCTCCCATATATGAAGGAAATATTTTCCGAGCCATATCTCGTGCAGATATGCAGCATTCTACTTTGAAAGACATGATGAAAATGTTATAGACGTTTTTATGAATTTTCAATAACTTTTTTCCGGGAAAAAATAGGATGAAAAAAAAAACTTGTATTTGTCAACGCTAAAATATTAAAACTGTCATTTTGATTTTGGTTTCCGTTGTATTTTTTCCTTTGAATTGTGAATAAGAAAGGATCCTTTTCTGGGTAGGAATTCTACTTGATTCCTTTTCAAATCTTGGAATGCATGCAAACAACATGTTTTAGTGTTAGATTTTTTTTAAACGTTACAGGAATATATTTTTAAAAATTTGCAAAATTTAAATTGTATTGATCTAAATATGTTTCTTTTTATTTTGAATTAGAGAATCTAAAGTTACATATATTTCTATTAAAAACAAAAAAAAATATAACAAAGACTTTATTGAATCACATTAAATTGATAATTTTAGAATATATACACTTACGATTATTTAACAGTTTTTATCAAAATATTTTAGGGGAAATTGCACAATCAATGTTTGGAAAACCAGTTATTATTACTCGTTGTCCATTTGTTAAACTAGCACTATTAAAAACCCGCTGTTTTAGCCATTGCTAAATTTAAATGAATTTCTTCCATATAATGCTTATATTCCTTCAAATACTTTTAAAAAAACATGAGTAAAAAATCATTATATTCAAGTATTAAGATCAAATATTAGAAATCTTCAGAGATTTGATTGCAAAATAGATTTTTAAGTTTCTACAATATATGTAAAATTACTTTTAAAGTGACTCAAAAATCATAAACTTAAAATATTTCAACATCATTTTTTCAAACTACTAAAATTAATTTTTTATAAAAACCCTTTTATAGTTTTATGAGTGTTAAAACAAAATTTTTAAATATTATTTTCGTTGTTTTAGAAAATCATTCCATTTTTAGAAAATGGTGCAAAATTGTTTAAAAAATTCAAATTAATTTCAAATTTTTATAACCTCAAGATTATAATTTACAACTTACAAGAACTTAAGTTAACAAATTTAAAGTATGAAGTATACATAATTCAATATTAATAAACAAATACACAATAAAGAACTTTCACTTTGAAATGTATTTATTCTAAATATATATACTCCACTTAACTAACTTTCACTTTTTATTTGACCAAGTTATCTATCAATTGATTATTGTTACATTACTTAATAATGTGTTAACTATAATCAAATAAATTATAAAATTAAGCAAATACGAGAAATACGTTCACTTTAAACTCAAGCAAGTAGACAAAATGGGAAAACACGAAAAATATTTAAATGAACTGTGGTTAAAATGCATTGTTGGTCACCTAAATTGCAACACCAAGAAAGACAAGACATATCAAGACAAAATTTATTTTTTAGATAACATATTGACCAAGTATCAAGTGATTAAATTTATAGACTTTTGTGAAGTGTGGTTTCTGACAAAATCAGTAGCCGCTATTGTTGGAGATCTCCGCAGTCAAACGCCTCGGTATTGATTCAAAGCAACTTTTGATATTTTCTTGGGGTACAGCAGACTAAGCAGTTTCCACACATTGTCAAAGTTGATCTGGTGGGGCAATTGGGGAAGTAATCTGGGACAATCGTCGATCAACCATAGACCACACGTTTTCTGTTGGCTAAAGATTCGGAGAGAGAGCCAGTCAGGAAAACAATACAATCTGGGGATTGATAAAGATCCCTTGGACAATGCGTGCCACGAGTAGTCGCACAATATCTTATTAAAATAAAACTATGGGAAAGCCATGAAGGTAAGGAAAGACAACTGGCTCCTATACCTCGGAGGTGTAGATCTGGCTGTATAAAGTACCAGCAGTGCGTACTAGAGGAGTGTTAAAGTGATATCGTATACCGCAACATACCATAAAACCCGGTGCAGGACCAATGTGGTGTGCATAATGCAGCTGTTCAGCATCCTTTATCCCCGGGTTCTCTGGACTCGAATACGACTATCGTGGTATTGCAGACAGAAATGTGACTCGTCAGCAAAAACAATTTCCTTCCATTCTACCATCCACATCCTTCTTTCATTGCACCATTGGCGGTGGAGATTCTGTGGTTCTGGATCAGGGTTTCTGCAAAGCAAGGGACGTCTTGCGGACAGACTACTCTGCTGTAAACGGTGTCAAATGGTATGCGCAGACACTGGATGATCCTTTATAGACTGAATGTGCTGTGCTAAGGTTCGTGATGTGGCCGAGTGATCCGTTACTGCCATGTGCAGAATTTGCCTGTCATCACCTGAAAAGACACACTTAGGTGGATGCGATAGAACACGTCGGCTCGTCGTTGCCTCCTGCATCCAACGATCACATACCTTTATTACAGTTGTTTGGTTTCGTCCAACTCGACTACTGATTTCCCTGAAAGATAGCCCACAATCTCGATGGGCCGCTTTCCTCCCTTCCTTTGTCAAACTCGGACACTCCATCAAAAAATGATAGCTGTTTTCTATGAGGCATAGTTGATCGTTAAAAAAAAACCACTCGAAAAATCCAATTGCCGAATTTGAAACCGTCAATAACTCCAAGTCTTAAAAAACACTTTGAAATGGCGCCACAAGCGCGTTTGACTGAAATTACGATTATTTTCATATCTTACCTCAGCTAAAGCATGTAGTAAATTTCATGTCATTTGCATACGTCTTACAGGGTGTTGCATTTATGGTGGTCAGCAGTGCATAATATATCAGGAATGAAGTATTCATTTAAGAAAATGAAAAAAGCAGTATCATATTTTCTTAAGTTAAACGAAGTGTCATTTTGTACCCATTAACAAAAAATAAATTTAAAATAATTAGAAAAGAAATTAATAGTGAACGTTAACATTCCAAAGGAAAAGGAAAGCTATGATTACTCTGAGATTAACAACCAGTGCAAAATCATGCAATCATAATTCTTCACATAGTGATGTTTCTAAGTCTATAGGAATATGTAGGATAAGAAACGTATATACATACATTATTGGCGAGGACATGCAAAATATTTTAGTGCAAAATAAGTTTTAAGTATGACATTCATATTCTACAACAAGCAAAACTCTAAAAGTTATCGACAATAACTGATTAGTGAATTATCATCTATTTAATGAAAGAATTACCACCTGTTTACAATCATACAGCATGGCCTAAGAAAAGAAAGTCAATAAAAACATGATTATCCCTTAGCTAACAGTATGTGTCCCATTCTTTCAGATTGAAGTTCTTGTCAAGACTTAGGGTGAATGATTTACTTGTCCATGATAACTTTTTTCTCTAACAAACAAGTCCCACAATTAACTTCTTAACTGTAATGAAACTCCTCCTTGTTTTGTTGTTATACTAGTCTATAATCATTATGTCATTTATAGCAGAATGCCAATTCTTTTAAATGAATTCAAAAATATAGTTTATCATAAAATATTTTCCTTTCTTAATGTACATTGCTTATATACACTATTTTCAGATAACTCCTGAGGAAATGTCACTCTACTTTACCATCATAATTCTTGGCCTCTTTCATTTTAAACATTAATGACAAACATTAAATATTTTACTTTACTAAAACCAATATCCCTTTGTACACACATTTTTCACATGCACTGCATTTAATTTTAATCACTATTGAACAAATATATGCAAATTTCGTATTTTGCTCTCCCAATCATGTCAGTACTTATAATCAATGTTCTAATTCGGATTTCGAAAGCTTAATAGGTTCGAATAAAAAACTTTTAGAAAGATGAATAAGCAAATATTTTCTGAAAAGAGACAATTTCCGAAATGAAAAGAGACAAATTTTAAATTTCATGATCCAATTTACTGAAACATAAAATCTGTAAAAAATACAGTATTACTAATTAATATTAGTTTTTATTCCTATCGTTTTTTGTTAATAATTTTATAGGAATAAAACTTAGAAACCAAAGTATAAAAATTAGAAATTATTGGTTTTATAAATACTAATTCTAGTAATAATTGAAAACATAATAAATAGCGTACATTATTGATATATTTTGCTAATGATATATCATAATAAAAAAACACATTATATTTGCATATATAAGAAAATTATCATACAATTTAATTACCTTCTTATATACAATCTGTTTGATTACTGTTGATATAGCATGTTTCTTTACGCACGGATAGCGAAAGGAATTGGTACATCAGAAAGCAAATAATATTGGCTTCAATATTTCCTTTACTTTTCTTCTTAAAGGGATATTTTCCTTTTTTATGTAATTATAAATAAAAGGAAAGTAAAAGAACCATTTATTTTACTTAATTTGATATTAAGGTAAACTTATTTTCTGAATTATTGTTAAGATCTTTTTTCCACTAATATTAATTTATAAATTTATAGCATTATAATAAAAGTATGTAATAGACATAAGTAATTAATATTTTTTTTCCAAATGTATTTTAAATTTTCTAATTTGTCACTAATGAATCTTAAGTAGTGTGTAATGAGTCTTAATATTTATTTTTAAAAATATAAAAAATAATTATTTACTATCTTAAGCAATATATGATTTTTAATATATTAAAAATACAATATGATTAAGAAATTTAAACATGTAGAAAAACCATTGCGTGTTAGGGAATTTATATTTAATAATCTCAATATTATGATTCAACA
>JAPDSC010004042.1:0-39322 GCA_026290005.1 Latrodectus geometricus | reverse complement strand
AAATTCTGTGATTTTTCTAGTAACATCAATATAAGAATGGAAAACATATTTATAACTTATGCATAAACGTTGTAGGTTTTCTAAATTGTTAACCTAAGTTTCCGGGGGGGGGGGGGAACTTTAAATAGGGGTACAAAAAAATCTTTCCATAAGAAATCATTTGATTCTATGGGGGAAAAATTGTCATAAAAATATTTTCAAAAATGTGAAGTAAATTTCAACTAACTCGAATAGAAAAATTCATAAAACAATAAAACCTTAAATTTATGGATATATTTTTCACAATAATATCAAAATAAAAATCATGAAAGAACAATAGTTAACGGCACAATGTTAAAAAAAAAAGACTTTTAAGTTCAATTATTATCTAAACATTAAGATGATTTCATTTTCTATTTGAGGAATTATCTCGTAAAAATTAAAACGCTGTGTTTGAAAGATAATATACTTGGTTTTATGTATTCTTAAATAAATTATTTATATATTAATCAACCGCAATAAATATTTCCTTAGCATTCAAACTAACTTTATTATAAATATATGCTAAACACAAATTTGTCGTTATGAATTTTGTAATTCAAATGAATGGAAAATTATATAATTAATGAGAACTTCAAAAGGCAACTAATTTTTTTATTCGTTTTTCTTTCGAAAAATTTACTTTAAAGGGTATTTTTATAAACCTGAAAATGCTTATAAAAATAGTATTTTAATTTTCTGAAATTATAACACATCTTTTTTAAGAGAAACATAATAATAACAAAATATTTGTTATTGTTATATTAGGCATTGTTTTTGTATTCTTTGAAGTTGTATGTTATTAAGTTTTATAAAGTTATGATATCTTTTCTTTAAATAATTGGATTATTCATTGGATATTTATACATTAATTCCTTTACTTCGTAGGGGGAGGGGGACAAAAAACGGTTTTTTGATTGAGCGATAACTTTCTAAGCGATCTGTTTTTTAAATGTATGGTCATTATTTTATTCCAAAATTTGATTCCATTCAAAACACATTTCAACTAAAACTGCAGTTTTAAATCACAAATATTTTAAATTAAATAGTGTAAACTGCATTGAAAGAGATGTAGAATTCACTATGCTAATTTTAAGAACACAACTAATTTCATTAAAGGAATGAAATATCAAAAACTAAATACTATTAGATTACATAAAGTAAAAGAAAAATTTTTTGCATTAA
Source organism: Latrodectus geometricus (assembly GCA_026290005.1). Lineage (NCBI taxonomy): Eukaryota > Metazoa > Arthropoda > Arachnida > Araneae > Theridiidae > Latrodectus > Latrodectus geometricus. Next base: position 38,119 of record JAPDSC010004042.1, on the reverse strand, counting down.
ATAGAATTATGGTATTCTATACAAAATACGGTTGCCAATTTTGCACGCGAAATATATAATTTTCTTCCAAATCAATTTTATATTTTCGCCAGGGACAATATTTACACACCCAACAAATGATTTTGATTAAACTAATTTAAATATACAATTGAATTAATTGTTTTATAGAGTGAACACTTCGAGAAAGAGACTTATTTAAAAACTATTTGAAAAAATATCTAATCAAATAAAATAAAGGTGTTATAAAAATAATTTTTACAATATTTGGCAAAAGTAAAATTAAAAAAAATTTCTAGTGCTAATTATATATATACATATATATGTGTGTGTGTGTGTAGTTGTGGTGGAAGCTTAAGAGTTTCTGGGTTTTCTCCTTTGCAATATTTGAATTTCAATCAATATATATGAAAGGCCTATCGATGGATACTAAAATGCTTTATAAAACGGTCTTCCGTAGCTAGACTGGCCACTCTGAGATATCAAACATAAAATAAAAATTTTAATTTCATGAAATTTATAGTATAAAAGAAGGTTTTAAAAATTGTTCTATAATTTTAGTATTTACATACAAAAATAAAAAAAATAAATAACATAAAATAATTATAAGTCTAAAAATAGCACAACAATCTTAATTATTTTTTTAAAAAAAGCATTTTATTTTATTTATTTATTTATCTCAGCGAAATAATATTTGAATAACATTGAAAAAAGGACATAAAAAAAAGCAAAGTTTGTGGGAAAATGACTTTTTATGAATATTAATGCATTTTACAATAATTGAGCTTACAGTTTAAGAGTGTTTGCAATTAAAATGTAGTCTTTTCTAAATCCATCATTTTATACACTCTGGAACATGAAAATTAACGCGACAAAGAATTATCCAATTAAGGTGAATAATGGTAGAAATAAAAAAACAATTAATATTTCAAAATAATTGTGAGAAAGAGATTTACAACGTCTTATTCTTTTCTTTTCTTATAATTCTAGATAAATGTTGTCCAAATGTTGCAAATTTTTCATTATGTTAATTTTTATTGTTGTTAAAGAATTGATACATACGCTCATCGCAAAAATGATGTCAGAGATTAAATTTTAGGAAAAATTTAGCCAAATCTATAGAATAGTGAAATATAACAGTTAGTAGCAAGTTTTCTTTTAAATATTAGTATTCGTAATATACTCGCAAATCAATATAAGATGGAAAGTAAGTGGAGAAAATGTAATTCAATTGAAAAAGTTTTTTTTTTTTTTTTTTTTTTTTAAATTTAGCAACTTTTTTAATTTTTCTTCAAATAAATCTGAAAGAATTATGAAACGTATTTTTGCAGAAAAATTATACAATATATTTTGTTATTTAAAATATTTCCATTATAACTTAAATAATTTTAATATCTGATAAATATGTTTCTGCTTCTAATTACATTTTATTTAATAATACGTACAAATGAAGTTTTCAAAACATACATCTAAAGTGCGTTTCATGAATGCCTGACTGCAGTCAAAATTTTTTAAACTGTATACCTTTAACTGAAGAAAATATATGCTATGTACACAATCTATTGTATGACATGCAAAAAACTATCATTCGGTTTAAAAAAAAAAAAAAAAAAAAAAAAAAAGGTATAAGAAAGGAATTAAAAATTTGACGTTCTGAGATAAATTAAGATTTATTGCTTTGAGATGGCAGAACAAAAAAACTTAGCAATCGTAATTCTCTTCAGAAGAAAATATCTGGTATAAAAGTTATTTTTAAATTAGATGTTTTATAGTAGGAGAAAAAAATTTCACGCTTTATAGGTGAGTCACTTCAGAAAACATAGAAGTCTATGCGTCACAGAACGTTTGAATTCACGGTTGGGTAAGAGCATTTCTGATTTAATTATAGACATAACCTACAAACAGAGGGGAGGATATATATTCGGGTAACGGAAGATAACAAAAAACGGCAATGATATTAGGCAGTTAAATATGCAGTCAAAGTGAAAAAGGCAGGACTGAATATGTAAACAGTGAGAGATAATTTAATCTATTATCTATACAAGGACCTATATTAAGTCAAAATGAGATATAAATAAATCTCATTGTTGTTTAGTGGAAACATTGCATACTTCTGAAGGTACCAAGTTTGATGATATCTGTTAAAGAACTTGGAGTAAATTTCCTTTCAGCAAAAACAGCTTTTGAAAAGAGTATTGACGATTACCCGGATTTTATTTGAAAGTTATTTCAGAATCTATTAATAAATTTGATTGCAAATTCATTAACCCTTCTTTGCATAATGGTGGAAATTTCCATCATAACCTATAATGCCCAAAAATTATATAAAAGAACAAGTTCACTTTAAGTTGATCGTGTTTGGATACTTTTTTAATGTCCATTGCATAAAAAGAAACATAGCTGTCAAAAATAAACAAGTGCCATTATCAGTGAAACGAGCTTAAAGTTGTCTCATTCCACTGTTTGTTGTAGTTGCAATAAACGTATGATTTCGTTTATAATTTTGTTTTATTATATTAGAGTTTCTATTGCTAAAAAATTGAAAATGAGTGGAAGAAAGGTTTGTAACACGTGTTTCTGTTATTTTCCTCTTTTATTTCTATTTAGTACTAAGGTAATGATCTAACTTTGGATGATGATGGAAATTTTTAGCATATTGTTTTTTGCTAAATTTATACTATAAATATATACTAAAATTTTTTTATCCATTTTTCCTTTAATTTTGAACATAAATTATATCAACTTAATTTATTTCACCAATAAAGAAAAAATCATGCAAAGAAGGGTTAAATTGTCAGTTTTTTTGTGGATCGTCATCTCCTTTGAATATTAAGGATAAATTGGTACAGCTAGCTCTAAATAATTTAAATTGCTCTTTTGATAATATTTTTTGACAATAGAAATCAGAATTTTTTTTAATTTTTTAAAGATTGGAAAGTGCACTCAATATCTTTCGAAAATAGTACATCGATTTCTTCCTCCCAAAAAAGATGAACATAATAAAAAGTCTAAGTAAAGTCCAATAAGTAAAATCCTGTAAATATTATTGAAGGCAAATATTCAACAAAGAGTAAAATTTAGAATGTTTTGTTGATCAACTGACACTATACAAAATGTTCGGTTAGTTGATGCGATATTAAATATTACGAAATTACTTGCTCTTAATATTCTTCAAAGTGTAAAATGTAGCAATTAAAGATGGCAATTGGCAGCTGAAAGGGTACCTTATGTTTAATAGTTTTAGGTTCGATTCCATCTTTAACAATTATTTACAGTGGTTCCAAATTCCACATCAAATCAGCTTTTATGTGTGAGAAGAATTAAAGAATGGACAAAAAAAAAAGTTCAGAATTATTCAGTAATGACTGGGGGCCACCCTCTCATACATTATCAGCCTTATTCTTTTTTTCAACCCTCCCCCCTTCCCATCAAAAACACCATTTTATTATTGAGGAAAATAAAAATATTTTACGAATAATTATTTTCCTACAAAATTATTTGCCAGAGAAACAGCAACAAAGTAAATGGAATAAGAAGTAAATTTCATTAGTAAAATGAATAAAATTACGGTCACTCATAAGTTACATTACATTACACGATCTTCCAAGCATGACTAGCAGATAAGTATACCACACAAGTTAGACTTCGAAGGTCTTAGGCCCATATGTTACGGTTGAGATGTTCCACAAGAGGAATGACATAAAAATGTACAATTAAATACATACTAACATTCCAAACAAACAATCTAAGAAAGCCGGATGAAGTCCACGAGAAGTTGTCTTGGTGTTCGTTTGTCTTTCTGGTTGCACTCGGGTTAATATTGAACAAGAATAAAAATTAATCACAGACATTAAATGCCTAATGAGTTGTTTTAGTCTAAAAGTGCCCAATGTACTGCTCTTATCCTAGTCAAGTGTTATGAGGCAAGGACTTTCAAATGAGATGGATGGCACTCGCTGTTAAGGAGCCGGCATTGAGCTCACTGAGTCATTACTGTTTACAAGGTCTGATTTCAAGGAAATTTGGATAGAACTACTAAATAGATATTTGTTCTTCGACTAAAAAAATACGTGGGAAAAGTTTCAGAGTGAAATTATCTTTCATTAAATTTAAAAAGATGGCATCTTAAAATTATTTTGATGTTTCATTTACATATATACAAACATTTATAAGAATACGTATAATTATACATAACCTGTTATTTTTCCTATTATATATGTCCTATGTATATGGTTTCTCTTTAGAAATGAATTTGAAACGCTTTTTTTCCAGCTCTCTTTTCCTCTGATGCGCGCATAAAAAAATTTTATTCTCTTTTATTAATATTTCTTGAATGTTCCGATTTTTAATTTTAATTTTCATTAATTCCTTTTTTCCACTGAATGTTCCCTTTCTTATGTTCGAGGTGATTTATCTTGTTCTTATTGAATTGATCTGATAACTTTAAAAGTCTTTTTCGGCCTGTGCATTTCTAATACCATTATAATTTTATTTATTCTGTTGAAAATATTTTTTAAAGAATTTCCGGTGTTTATTACTTTACATGAAATGAAAATTAATATAAATATAATATTTTCATACATAAACTGAGGGGTAGTTTATTAGGAACATACCATTATTACTGTGCAGCGCCTTCCCTCCAGAAGTTATAACAGAACGAATTAGTGGCGGCATGAGTTCTAATGGCCTCTGGAATCATTATTCAAGACGTTTGTTCATGCGAAATCAACTGCAGCTCCCAGTTGATGTTTGGATGAATCTGTTTTATCTCATCCCAAAAATGTTCAAACTCGGAGACTGCAGAAGTCGGTGGTGTAAATTAAATAAATTACAGTAATTTTGGAACCACTCCACAACACTACGATCGTGTGAAAAGGAGTATTGTCTTGCTAAGTGTATCCTTTTGTTATAGAGAACGCATTAATAACGAAAGGATGAACCAGGTCAGCAAATGTGTTGACTATTAAGTCTTTGTTCCACATGTACTAAGAGAATGACTGCAAAACATTCCCAGACCATCACATCACATCCACCAACTTGAAAGGAGAAAATCTGATGAGTAAGATTCATTGTTTTGCGTTGTAGATTATTTAATTAACTATCCTCAGATTCTACATCACCCAGTTGCATGTTGTAGTAGGGATTCATCATTCACACCTTCTTCCAGTCATCGAAAGTCCAAAGCGTAAATTGAAGTTTTGTTTTGCGGTTTTGGGCTCAATCAAAAATACACAAATTTGCCCTCTACTTTTGTGGCTCATCCTTTCCAATAAATGACGTGTATTGGGTTAAGTGAAGATATTCTGTTGCAGAGTGTTGTAATCCAAAGTTAGGTATACAATTAATACGTTTCTTTCTGCAAGAACAAACATTCCCATCCTGCGCTCAACCAACGAAATGTTTGCAAACCACAAGCTTGTCTGTGGTTAGTTGTTTTTTTGGCTTTTAACTAATCGTTATAAAACCTTGAAATGGTTGCTTAAGAAACGCATTTCAATAGCGCAGTTTCAAAAATACAGTCCTACTCGACAAGCATAATCTCAATTATTTATTTTATATTTTCCTATTTTCATTTCTATAATTTATTTCAATTTATATTTGTTCTAATAAAATATATTTCTCTTTTTCCGGCTGCATTCCGTTGTTTATTAAGCAGACTATTTACATTTCCTTTCTATAAGTTTATAGATTTTTGTTAACTTTTTATTTAGATGTTACAATTTAAGTTCAAGGCATTTGAAATGGATTTGTTTCATCTAAAGAATTATTGGTTTTATCTTTCTCTTGTTCCCAGTAGTTTTGTTGTGAAGAAACAGGATTGTTCTTTATTTTTATGCTTTTCCATACTTTTTCTACTGATTTCTTATTTTTTTTTTTTTTTTTTTTTAATCTTTTGTATTTAAATTAAATTTTATATTTTCAATATACTTTATTTAAACTTTCGTTGAATTTTCGATAATTTTACTTTTATTAATGCGAAACAAAACACTACATTTAGGATATAAATATTTTAATTTAAATATTTATTATGTTTAAATCAAATAAATTTATATTCGTGAATTTTGCGAAAAAAGTTGGAAGGTAAATACTTTTTTAGAATAGATTCTGCAAAACAAGTTAATCGAATAAAATATTACTAGAGTACCCATTATTTTCTAGAAAATGTTCACCCCCTAAACAAAAATATTGATAATATAAATAATTTAATTTAAAAATTAACAAAAAATGGTTAGAAATGAATAAAAAATTTTATTTGCCAATCAGTTCTCAACAACGTGAAAATAGTGGAATCTAAGACTGCATAAACTCGATCATAGCCTGAATCATGAATAATGTGGAGTCATGAATTAATGATCATTTCCTAAATTTGTGTGCGTCGTGGTATCCCGACATAATCGCGATTCTATTGCATGTACATATTTTCTGAAATAAACGGGCTTAAAAATTCGCTTTAAAAATGTAAAACGTAGAGTTAAAACCTTTCACGTGATCAAATCATTATGAAAAAAAAAAAAACTTTAAAATATGTAAGCATGGTGATCATTCTATTAGATACCAAAAATGCGAAGTTCTTAAAACAAATTTCCTTTATTTATTATTGTATATTTATTTTTTCAAAAAATGAAATGAGAGGTTTTGCCTAAGAGGCTAATCACGAAAAGTGTAAGAATATCCTGATCCTACCTGATAACCTAATAACACATATCGCAGAATGAATTATTCATGTCGACATTATCATTATTAAATAATCATTGTATACATGACACTTACATTGATGGAAGGTGCGCTTCTAAAATTAGAGGTGCGCCAAGTGAGAAAGTTATCGCCTACGGTCGTTAATCGCAAGCAATTATGCTAAAGATGTAATGCTTGATCATTGCAAGATTTATAGATACTTTTTCATGCATACAAAAAACTAATCGGATGAAGTGATTACGAAAACAACAATGGGAATTATGAAAGCAACGGAAGAAGCTCTACTCTTTATTTATCAAAGAGAAAAGCGATCAGAAATACTTAGCATTATATTTGATTGTATCGTAATACATTATTAAAAGACTGACGGAACAGAAATTGATAAGTTTGAAACACGCTTAATTGAGATCTTCAACTAAATTTTAGCATTTTTATTATCATTATGTATTCTTCTGTATTCGATTCCGCAGTCAAGGCATCTCTGCTAAAAGAGAATTTTGCACCCCATTCTCCAAATCCAAAGTAACCTAGCTCCATCCATAATAGCGTCTCTCACTTCATTTATGAAGTCAGAAATTCCCTTAAGGAGCTATTTCCATAATTGAGAAATTCCCTGACGTGTTGTTCTTTCGTATCAAAAGTACTCAAAATGTCAATCGAGGTAGGGCAAAGGCATCATATTCATATAGAATATGATCCGTCATTTCCTGCCTCTCATGGCATACTCTACATATATGATTTTGTTGAAAAACTTCCATCGTATGGAGGTGTTTTCTTTATCCTGTCTAGAAACATAGTCATGCTACTAATCTTTCTGCTCTATTCTAGCCGTGGATGGACTAGAGATCATTTGTATCTCTAATACCAGAGTTAGTTTTACTCCTTCAATTGATTTATTCTGAATTTCTTTATTTTGTCAAGGCACATATACCTCAAACGTTATAGCTGCTAGACCATTGGTTTTAAATCTCAGCAAATAAAAATGTCCATCCAGCGTTGTCCAAGTTACTCGGTAAGGTGATACTCTGGGCATACTAGTTAAGACACAGTAATCACAGTGCCATTCACCTTAGGCAAAGTTCGCATAACATTAAGGTTACTGGAAGCATTTGCGGTTTCTTGTCCTTTCAAAAAAAGAGAAAAGACATTCGGATATCCATCAACTACTGATGCAAATGGTAGCTGCTCAAGTCCCAGAATGCTAGACATTGTACATATTCAACGCGTACTGGAATATTTACTCCGAAGAGTCAAATCATTAGGACCACCATTCCTGTTTGACATGGGCTCTCTTTGATGCTGCGCAATACGCGTGATCATTGTCTATCACTGATCTTATTTTTAGGAAGAGGGACAGCTTCCAACATCCTGTGTCGTTAATGAATGTGTGAGCATCTAAAATTGTGGTGTCATATACTTGTCTCATTGACATTCATCCACTTAGGATATGTACTCACAACGATAATATGCGAAGCGCATTTGAACAGTTCGGAACAGTAAAATTTTGTAAGAAGAATTTTGGTTTGGTGAAGAAGGGAAGAATTTGGGTTTGGAAAGAATTTGGCTGAATGGTTCTGAATGGCTCCGGCTTTAGGCTCAACAACTCGTGAACTCGATTCCCACCTGGAGATTGAATGTTCATAATGATTTGGACTCTATTTTAAGCTATAAGTTCAAGTCTAATTATTTGTAGAGTATAAAAAATGTGACCATAAATCGCCCACCAACGAATCAGTATTGATTATCCATAAAAAGATATTAAATTAGGATTCAAGTATTGGCTAAATTTCTTCTGTTTTAACCGTAATAATGAGTGAAACGACTAATCTAAGGGACTTATATCATTCTTTTTTGAATGAAGATCTAGTTATGACCATTTTCTATATAATTTACTAAATAAAAAAGCAATATACTATAATGATCCATTTAACCTCTTAATGTTGTTATAAAAATCTTTCGACTATTAAACAAAACATTTGTGAAAACAACAAAACATTCAAAACAACTATTTGAAGTGGAGCTCTTGTCATAGCAACCCCCCATTAAACAGATTGCTCGGCAGGAGCTCTTTTGTGTGACAGACAAATAGTTCAAAGTTGTCAATTTTAGCCGTAGTTCTAGTGTTTCTGATTCGTGTTCAAACCAGAGTTCTTCTATACCACCTAATCCTCCATAAATCTACATGGTAAAGTACACGTAAATTCACTCTTCAATTATTTTGGTAAATACATCAAGTTTAATTTCAATCACCCAGTTTATTTTATATCATTAGTAAAATGCAATGAAAAAATTTATAATTAATCAGTAATTGTTGAATCATAAGAATTTCTCCTTGATTCCTGCCATCGACCAAATGTAATTAATTAGGCAATCACGGCTTAAAAAGTACTCATAATTTATCGAATAATAGAAAACATTCAAGTATACATATTTGAAAAACAAAAGATCTTTCAAATATGCATTGGAAAATTTTCTTTTTTTCCTTTGAGTAAACTAGAATTTAGGATTGTGCCTAAAAAGTTTAGGCTTCATATTATACTACTTATGTGCTTCAATATTTCCGAAAAAAACCAAGCAGCTTCTTTGGATATAAGCTAACAATGACGAAGAATATATTTTGTTACCAAATAAATTCACAGAATCAAGAAATAGTAAAACAAATTCAATATGCAAATCATGTCAGAGGACTATTTCCTTATTGATACTCATGGGGAAATGTTTTTATTTCAACATTTTCAAGCGACATTTCAAATGTAACCCATCAATTGTTATGTTCATTTTTGTTTTATTTGATTTCACATACTTGATCAGAGGATTTTAAACCTCCACATCCCAAAGTAACCTTTTAGTTAATAATTTTTTATGAAATGAGAGTAAATTGAAAAGTCTTTTGAATGGATAAATTGGAATAGTCAAAGAACATATAATTTTTAATTTTAAAAATAATAATAGTTACAATCTGCAAACTGCTAAATGTTCAGAATAAAACATTGGCAATATACTTTCAACAAGATGCATAGTGGTACAAATTCTTCAAGTGATTTAAATTGTAACAAGTATCCTGTTAAAAAATTCAATTTTATATGTATCAGATTTTCGTACAAAGGATACAAACTGGTGCGTTACAAATACAAACTGGTGCGTATTGATAGATGAATAAAATCAAAACGCAGACTTGTCTGGTATTTAATTTAGAATTAAATTTTCAATAATTGAGTTTAGCTATGAAAGATTCCAACGCATAATTTGTAAAGAGATTAAAATTAGAAAACTTTTTTCCAGAGGCCAATATTAGCATATTTTGTTTTGTCAATTTTAATCTGACTGATCTCAAACCAAATTGATTTAAAAAAAAAAAAAAAAAAAAAAAAAAAAAGAGAGAGAGAGAGAGAGAGAGAAGAAAAGAAGTTGTGAATAGAGAACGTTTTTTAGAATTTTTATCAGGAATGTGACGGAACAAACACAACGACGACAAGCTCATGTCACTTAAGCCTAAATTCAAAGTTGTTTCCCAAGACACTGTTTATTGAAAGCACGCGAAATAAATGACTTCGCTTCTATAAAAAAAAATCTACTTTCATCTTTCGTTATCTCTGACTTTCAAAAACACTTCTGAACAGCATCTATCAAAAAGTAGAGCAGCAACTCGAAGAATTGATTACGGCGACTGAAGATGACTTGTTGACAGATGGCGCTGGCGCCACCATCTTACTTCGCTGCAGTTCATATTGGGAATAATGGCCATGAGAATTAAAAGATCCCAAATTTATGCTTGGGAAAGGGAATTTAAAGTTCTAAGATGACAAGCAGGATTCTCTTTTCAGAGAAATGAGCTAAATTTTCTCAGATAATCAAGAACACATAATTAATTTAATGCGTGAAACGGCAGCTGCCATGGCTTATAGAAGAAGCCGATAAACATTAATTCATCACAGAATGGAAGGATTGCTAATTCTTTTTTTTTATTTTTTGGTAATATTTATTCTCTTTCACATAAAAAACAAAAGCGAATTAATTTATGTTTATTTTACCACAGAAAATAAAAAAATATTTTTTATAACTGATTGCTTACAAACTTGGGAAAAAATTGTGATTGAAAATGTGAAAAAAATCTACTGTAAAAATAATAATCTGCATATTTAAATCAAAAATTGTAAGCATTCAAAAAATTTAATCCCATAGTTAATTATAAGAATAATATAAAAGGTCTAAGGTCATATAAAAAGTAAATTTCGTTTAAAATTTTAAATTATAATTTTATGATGATTATTTAAAATTTTATTATAAATTATAATTTGAAATATTTATTAATTAATAAAGCTACAGTTTAATCAGTAAATTACAAGAATATTATAAAGTATCATAATTCGTCAGTTTTAATTAAAATTTGTGCAACTTTATATTTAACTACAGTGGTAAAATGGAGAAGGTGAAACCACTGTCAGATGCACAAATATATTTGCGTTTAGTCGATCATTATGCACTGTAATAAACATAACCATATTTTTGGTGTTAAAAAATGAATATCATTAAAATATGCCAAACCGAAATGATCTCAAAAAAAAGGTATAATGGAAAATTGGAAATATATTATACTAGAAATAACAAATGATTAAATTTTCAAAAAATTTCGCTGAATAGATCCTGAGAAATCAGTACCCAGAATAACCACCTCTGGCAGTAATAACAGCAGTTAAACGCCTGGGCATTGAGTCAAACAGAGATTGGATTGCATGTACAGGTACAGATGCCCATGCAGCTTCAACACGATGCCACAGTTCATAAACCGTATAGACTGGCGTTTGGTGACGAGCCAGTCGCTCGGCAACCATTGACCAGATGTTTTCTATTGGTGAAAGATCTGGAGAACGTGCTGGCCAGGGCAACAGCCGAACATGTTCCGTATCAAGGAAGGTCCGTACAATAAAGGCAACATGCGGTCGGGCATTATCCTGCTGAATCGTAGGGTTTCGCAGGGCTCGAATAAAGAGTAAAGCCACGGGTCGTAACACACCAGAAATGTAACGTGCACTGTTCAAAGCACCGTCAATGCGAACAAGAGGTGACCGAGACTTGTATCCAATGGCACCCCATACCATGACGCTAGGTGATGGGCCAGTATGACGATGACAAATGCACGCTCCAGTGTGCGTTCACCACGATGCCGCCAAACACGGATGCGACCATCATGATGCTGTACACAGAACCTGGATTCATCAGAAAAGATGACGTCTCGCCATTCGTGCACCCAGGTTCGTCTTTAATCACACCATTGAAGGCGCTCTTGTCTATGACTCAGCGTCAAGGGAAGACGCAGCCATGGTCTCCGAGCTGAGAGTCCATGCTCCTGCAAACAGCGTCGAACTGTTCGTGCAGACACTTGTTGTCTTCCAAACGACCCCGTTTCTAGACTCACGGCTCGTGACGTGGTTGCACGATCCATTACGGCCATGCGGATAATATGCCTGTCTTCTCGGCTACTAGTGATAGGTGGCCTTTGAGATCCCGCATGGCGTTCCGTATTACCGTCCTGAACCCATCGATTCCATATTCTGCTAACAGTCATTGGATCTCGACCGACGCGAGCAGCAATACTGCGATAAGATAAACCGCATCCCGATACGCTACAATTCGACCTTTATCAAAGTCAGAAACGTGGTGGTAGGCATTTCTCTTTCTTACACGAGGTAACACAACAATTTTCACCAGGCAACAACGTTAAAATGCAATTTGTGTATGAGGAACCGACTGAACAATTTCCTCATTTAAACACAATGTAGGTGTCGCTATTTGCGCCTGCTTTGTCTGAATGCGCTGAAAAGCTAATCTTTTGCATACCACAGCACCTTCTTCCTTTCGAATAAATTTCACATCTGTAGCATGTCACCTTCTTGGTGTAGCAATTTTAATGGCCAGTAGTGTAGAAATGAAATAATTAAATATCAAAATCTAGAGATATTCAGAACAAATGACGATTACTAAAAGCATATAGTAAGCCCATAAGTCATATATTAAGTGCATATTTTTTAATAACTACAGTAATTTAACTCACACACAGGTCTAAACCAATTCATATCAGCCTGGTATTTCGATACTATTATTCAGGTTGTCCTATAACTTTTAATCGAAATGAACTTTGTACATTTACCATAAGGGTCTAATCAGCATGGATCATCAATCAATCAGCCACAATTACCAATCTATCATCGCTTGTAAGATTATAAGTTGCTACTCCATCTTACACAATGTGAACAATAAGTTTTTCAATATAAAATTTCAAAATAGTTTTTTGTTGCAACTTAACACAGCATCTAAACTTATTGCAACGTTGAACACACTGAGAGCGCAGCAGAATAATTTTAGCTATAATGTATGAGTTTTGCACATCAAAGTTGCCATGACGAAATGTAAACGAAACATTACAACAGGTTACATTTCAACCAATAAAATGTCAACATCTAACAAGATAAAATCTGTGGCAAACACCAACAATCTTTTGTGAAATACCTATCTTGTTTTTTTCAGAAATGAGGTCGCTAAATTTTGCACAGAAAGATAATACATATGACGAGGTTATTCAGATTCAACTTAGTTGCCGATGAAATACCCTCCCCTTCTAAAGTCATCATCCAAACGATTATATTTAATTTTGCTCTGATAATGTTTGTACTTGCAAATGAGATCGTCTTACTTCACATCATTCGTACTGTATAAGATGTATCACTGTTTCATTCAATCATTTTTATTAAAATAAGGTCGTTTCATTTTTAAATCATTCCAGTTTATTCATTTTTGTTCTATTCATTCTTTTTGTGAAACTGTGTTTCATGATCAGAAAGTATACTATTTATGCAATTTTCATCGTTTTTAACATTGCAGCCTTCCTCGTAGATTCAGTAGAAAATAACAATAAAAATATCCTATTTGGATTGTAAAGTAAAATGAATACCGCCGTCATCGATACATGAAAACTTTATTGCCTACCTTACAGAACTTTCCACATACAATTGAAAGATTTGAAAGTCTAAAATATAACATGTCTATATTGGTTTCACTAATAGTAAAGGCTGAACACTAAGTATTAGCAGAATATTTTCCGAGAAATATTCAGGTTAATCAAAGTGGCAACATCTTTGGTTCGCCATTGTACCAACTTTTCAAGAACACTTTGCTATTAACAATAGACGTGATTCGTCCTTAATGTTCAGAACTGTCAGGCCATTCCAAAAATACATAAAGAAAATAATCTATTTGGCAACATACTTTGATTTATTTAATAACGCATAGTCAAACGCATAGACGGCAGCTGTTGCAACATTTATGAACAACTGACCAGTACTGTTTCCTAAGCTGGGTTTGCCTATTATACGATCACTTTTTGAAAATAATAGTTAATTTAGACAGATTCTACAATTCAAGATGATTCCGTGCTATTACAAACATCACATCCGCTATGAAAGTCGAACCAAACGAACTGCGGAATAGACTAGAGCATTAACCATTCAGATACCCTCTCAGGTACTGATTTCTAGAAAGATCTATTCACAGGTCGAAAAGGTAGAAAACTCCAACGCACTCACTCCAAAAGATGCGCAGTTACTATGCAACATCCGCTTTCCATATATATTTCTTATTTCTGGCTACTTTAGAACAAGCATGTTAAGTAGCCGGAATAAAGCTTAGGACCTTATACTCGAAAAAAATGTGGTTACACTATAAAGCCAAAGCAAATGTTTTTGGTATCACGATGAAAAAAATAGAGGCTTAGATGGTAAATTATGGTACTTAATACATAAAGTGGCAGTTATTTAACGTATGAACATTGGCGGTTTCCTTTCCTAGAGTTGACCTTTAACTTCTATAACACTAGCATGAAGTCACGTAACGGAAGGATATTGCTGTTCATGTTTATGCTTTATGGCTCCAACAAGAAGTAAATATTAAAGTATGACTTTTTAAGAATTAAAAAGCTGACTTCATTTAATAACGAGAAAAACTGAAAAAAGATTATAATAAATATACAATATGTAATATATATACTATAATGAAATCTTTTTTAATTAATTATTAAGAATTTCAAAATGAATTCTGTGATTTAAAGAATTTGAGAGTTATATGCCATATTTAATACGGTTTTTACATTCTAAATTGAAAAATACTAACCCGAGAAAAAGCGCAGTAATTTTATTAATCTAATTAAAACATTATGTACATATTTCCTAAGTCAATAATACAAAAAATTAAGAAAAAAAAAAAAAACTTGTTACTTCCTATAACCAATAACTACAAACTCCATTACACCAGTTCTGAAATCGATTGTGAAAATAATGAATAAGACATTTTTTTCTGATAATTTTGATCACTATTTACAGATTTGAAAATCATTTATTATTCCTTGGACAATGATAAATGTATAACTTTAATTCAGAAGCGTTATTTATCGTTGAATTTCTCATTCTTCGTAACATATAATTTCAGAAAACGCAGTTAAATCTCTAATTGGGTAACTGAGATGGCCCATTTCGAAACCATGGAACAAAACCGCAATTTAGAAGTTCCACGGAACTAGTCCACCCCGGGTCGAGGAGGTCGTCACCCGAGTCATCGTAAAACTAAATCAAGAAAGGCGCGTTATTTCTTTCTTCGAGAAAAGATTAATGAGGAAGATCTTGAGAAGAGACAGGCGTGGAAAGGAGGACGAATTAGCACTTCACCCCCCCGATCCCAAGGAGAGACACGTCCTTTTCTCATTCATAAAGACGCGGAGGTCAACACTTGGGATTCGTCATCGAATTTTGGAGCTGGGCCACGAAGTATGGAATTTCTTTTACACGCTTATCTGAGAATGAAAGATGATTCGAAGCCATGCACCGATGCAAGTAAATATATATATATATATATATCCAAGTAAGCACGCATGCCGAATACATTGCAGTCAATAAATAATAATCTGTTTGAGTTGTCAGAAAAAAAAATCTCTCGTGCTTTGACAACACACATTTAAAGTAGGCCTAAAATACAAATTATTTTTCATATTATTTTTACAAGAGAAAAATGAGTTTATTCACAGTACCGGTAACCGAGTAGAAATACTCTTTTCTGTGCATTCACGGTTACAGAGATATGGTGCACACTCTACACAATTTAATGTGTAGAAACACGATTTTGGATATCGAAGGCTAAGTCTAAAGAGACATATCAATTTAAAAAAATATCACAAGCTAGAATATTTATTAAAACAGGTAGTCGAACAGTCCCATTTAGAAAATGAAAAGAACAAAACAGAAATAATTCTTGCATTGAAATATTATAAAACGGAAAAGATTGACCAAAGGCAAAAACTTATAAAATAGAGAAGCCCAAATTTAAATTCCATCAGCCTTGTCATGCTTAAATGTATCTTTAACGATGAGGAGCAATTCTAAATTTTAAATATTGGCTTCTTAAATTAAACCTCAGCAAGCACTTTGTAATTTTCATCCATGCTCAAGTGGTGAAATTGTTATTTGAAGTGGTTACTTTCTTTTCCCATCATACCATCCCAATGGGAAGAGAAAAAGGCTATTAGAGTATATAGTAAGCAGAAATTCTCCTAGCCTGGAAATCTCTGAGTGGCAGAACCAAATTAAATTTATTTTTACGCACTCGGGTTTCCGTAATCAAGTAAGAAAACGGGGTCGCCGTAGCTTGGTTGGTTAGGGCATCGTTCTCATGATCGGAAGGTAGTGGGTTGGAATCCCGACTTAACCAAAATTCGTCGTGTTTACTTAATGTGGCAGGGACACGTTCAACAAGTCGTGGTCACAATGACTCCAAGTAAAATAGCACCTCTAAGGATGGTATATCAAGTATTTAGGGAATCTTCAGCTTGGTACCCGCTAGTAAATTACGAAGAATTCCAAACAGCTGCTTCCATCGGTACTTCGGGCTAAGTACAAGGTAGTATGCTAGTGCAATAACCAGTAAGAAAGTAAGGAGTCACATAGTAACATTTCAAATTTTGACCCCATATAGTCTTGCAGTTTTCTGATAGAAAATTATTAAAAATTGGCTTCTGAACAACATTTTCTTTTTTCTTCAAGTTTATTGTTCCTATTTTAATAAAGAATTTTCTTAAAATCCATAAAAAAAATGAAATATATATATATATATATATATATATATATATTTCAAATTGTAATATGAAGTTGTACTTGCAAGAGCTATTTTACTCAAAATGTTGACCAGGTGATACGTTTGCTTTTGATGATCAAAGACCGTTGAATTTGAATATTTTACAAAGAAAAATCACAAAAAAGGTAAAATAATCGCCCACTGATTTTAGCAAATATATAATAACTAAAATTATGCTTGTAATAATTTCTCGACTTAAAAATGGACAGAGTAGTATTTTAAATTATTAATCGTACAAAGCCAATTAAATAATAATAAAAAATTAAAAAGCACAGTAGTTTGGTTTGGAAAAGTGTCGTGTCGCGACCTTGAGGTAGCAGGTCATTGATAAAGATCGCAGTGCTGAGAGAGCCCATGCACATTAAAAAACTCGTAGGCTGCAATATTCTTGTGATGTGGCTTAGGGTAAAGAGAAGAGTGAAAGCTCAGGTGTCGGCCACGTTACTTTAACTTGATACAAAATTACAAGGTAGTTGACTATGTTCAGTAATTTCGGTCAGCATAAAATAGGCAGCTGGAAAAATATTTCTAATAATCTAACATTGAAAAATCAAATAACTCTATGTGAAATGCAAGTTGTAGTAAAATAAAATTTTTTATCATCAAAGCAGAAATTAATGTCTTACGAAATAAGAATACTTAAAAAAAAAAAAAAAAAAAAAAAAAAAAAAGGTTTAAAAATGAAAGTACACACGTCATTAAATTTTTCAATAAAATAGTTTAGCTATAATATCAAAACAATCTTAGCAAAACAATAAGTTGATAACAATTCAATAATCTTATTTTCAATAAAATTCGAATGTGAAACGGTACTAAATTCTCTTTCACGAATTCCCATAACTTAATCCTAAAATTGCTTAAATCCTGTTAATCTCATGATTCTTGTTGAATTTATGGAAGGTATAAATAATAATTCGTTTCGTCTAGACAAAATTCTGAAGGGTGATGCACTAGATATGAAAATATAAAAATAAGATAATTACGAATAACATAAGGACAACTCATATTTTTTTACGAATATGATTTTTTCATATTCATATTTTCTCGTATATATATCATATTTCATATTTTTTAAATTTATATATTAAGCTATAATACATTTATTTATACAGTAACATAAAATCTATATATTTGGCACTGTATAATGAATATCCAGAAAATTAAATAACTTGTAAAGCCTTATTTGAGAATTCACTGCGAATTTGGATGCCATCAGAATTCCTCATAAATAAATATATCCATATTGAAGTATTGCAAGGGAGAAAACCTGAAAATATTAGGGACCATCTAAAAAGGCGAGCATGCAGAAGGAAGAAACAAAAATCTTTTTTTCTAGTTCAACTCTGACGGTTAGTATCGAATTTGTTATTTTCAACTTAAAAAACGAGGTTTATCTACTAGGTCATGTTGGCTTTTAAAAAAATTATGTAATTAAAATTTTAATCTAACTTTAAAAATTTTATAAAAAAATAAAAGATGTTTTTCTGATTTCTCCGTCGTTTTTTGTTGATGTATAGAATCAAAACATTTTTCAAACAAACACCTATATTTTATTATTTGTATGATAATTCCTTAAACTTTAATTGTGAACGTTTTATTAAACACAATAAATAAGTATTTCAAAAAATAAAATAAATAAATCTTTTTTTTTTTTTTTTTTTTTTTTTTTTGTTAATTTTAAAATTAGACTTCTATTCTTAAGGCAAGTTTAAAGGCTACAATTGCAACAATCATTTTTCATAGCAGGCCTTATTATTACGTAATAACCTGTTACTTTTAGATTCCCCTGGAGGTAAATATGAAGTGACCTTTTAGAAAACACTGGCCTGGTGTTATAGTGAAATTCCTTCGTTCTTTGCTGAATACTACGAGAATCTTGCCCAGTGTGCCATCTTTTTTAAAAAATAAATACTATTACAAACTAAAATGATATACTTTAATAATTTCTTTTTACCTTTCTACAGTTTGTGGGTTTGATTCATACTTCAAGATTGAATGCCCATAATGGTCCTTCTAGCAATAAGGTTGCACCACACATTACGTTTATTAATGTCACATTTTAGCATGTTTTCAGGAATACTAGCTCAGTTAGCAGCTGAAAAGTTAGTGCTCGCACCCTTTGTTCAATAGTTCATGGGTTCGATTCACAATTCAAGCTTGAACGCTCCCCTGGAAGTTACTGATGTGGCACCCCTCCCTTTACTAATATTAAATTTTAGCACGATATATATATATATATATATGTTAAGATTCAACAATTTGATTCGCACCTCATGAACGGTTGGTTTTTTGGTCTTCAGTTCGACAGTTCATGGATTCGTTTCACGACTCGAGTTTTGGTGTTCATTATGATTCCAAATCCACTTTAATCTATAGGTCGCGGTCAAATTAAACTCCTGATTATAAAAAAGTAATCGTTGAGCGATGTGTAAAAGAGAAAACAAATAGTAATTCACATGAGACGTCATTGAAAACTGGATTTCGACTAGAATTAATATTCGTATAAACAGTTAATACAAACTAAGCCAAGGCGAATTTCTTTGATGAACGTTACTATAATTACATATTAAATATTATTTTCCTTACATGTCAAAAAAGTACTTTTTTAAAAATATTTCTATTAGGAGATTTTTAATATAAAATTGAAATAAAGAAATGCTATCCAAAAATCATATTTTGTTAGAATAAGTTGAATAGAGTTTTCATATCTGGAATTATTTCTATTCAAATTTATTATATTGATAAAATATTTAACGTATCATCATGAAAATGCAAATTGAAAACATTTGTTATTAATGTTTTAAACTTTTTGATTAAGCATGATCCATATTCAATATGAAAAATTACGTATGAAAGTCATCATAATTATTATAAATTAAAATTGTAGCAATTTATACATTGAGATCCACAGCAATGACTAATGTAATAAAAATTAAGAAATATAATTTATTCTTAACGAAAACTTTTAAGCTCATTATTTTTATCAGTTATTTTTGAATTTTGAGATTTATTTACATAGTTAAATTCTACTTCTTTCGAATAAAATAATTTTTTAATGAATTATTTTTTGTTAAATACGAATATAATTTTATAATAGCATATTTTTGTACGTTAAAGCATTTATTTTATGAGGAACGTCAAGTTATTTTTATCAAGTGTTATTAATGAATTTGATATACTAGCGAATTTTCAGAGTTATCCTACCAGAAATTTTAGCAAAATACTCTGAGATTGTTATAATTATTATTATTCACAAAAAGTGATTTCCCATCATAATTTATTTACTATTAACGTCACCAAAATGAACATACATATTTATCTCCCACACAGAGAAAAAAGGGAGGGAATTAATTGGTTTATTTTCAATGTATTTTCAGTGTCTTATTTTTGATGACTAAGATGCTACTGAACACAGACAGGCACCTCGTAATTTTGAACCACGAAATCATGATGAAACAGATTCCCATGAATGAACCTTTACTTTGCATACAGATGGGAATTATTAAGTTATTGTATTACAGTCTATTTCTGCCAAGACAGAACACCTTATCCTTAGACGAAGACTCCCAAACCTTTCATATTTTACTTTTCTACATTTGCACTTAACTAATTTTAAACATATTTTGTTTTTTCAGTTGATTATACGTAAAAAAAGAAATAAAAACAAAATCTAATTTGAAAAATTAACTCTTTAAAAGCCTTAAGGAGTGCTTAAAAGTTTTTAAGATGGTACTTAAGAAGTTATAAGGACTTATGCTTTTGCGAAACACTAATGTGTCGCGCCACATGGGTTAGAAACATATAAGTAGACCATGTAGAACATGAATCATGTCATAAAAAGCGTCTAAAATTTTTTCATTGCATTACAATATTTTCAACATTAGTTTTAATATAACTGCTGTAAATGCTTCATGTGATACAACTATAAACTTTACTCGCATGACCATCACGAAAATTCTAGTTTAACTGACCTTTAAACTTATTTACTCAGAGTTTCCATTTTATGTTTGCAACGGAAAGTTTACGGCCCAAAAATTCCTTTTTTCTAATTCTGAGGCCGGAAATTTTGATTTTTATGATGCGGCTCCAGACGAGACAGCAGACAGCAGCAGCCATCGAAACTCGCCAAGTGAATACATGAATTTTGATGAGCGCTTTTGGAAACACTTTAGTTTTATGAAAAGGAATAAATATAGATATAAATTTTAAAATAAATTTAAAGATAAATTTAATAAACAAAAAAATTTTGGCGAATGAAAGAAGTCAAACAAAGATGAGTACATAATATGAAATTTTCTTGCACTTGGTTTTGCAGAAAATGATAACATTAACAAAAATAAAAGATTCATTCTTTAAGTTTTTTTTATCTTCATTTAATATGTCAAATGAACAAATTTTTATTTCAAATTTTTAAAAATAATTTTAGCACCATTCAACAAAATTAGAGAGCAGAAGTGCTGTAAAAATTAACTCTACTGAGACGATTTGAGAACATGTACAAAATTATCCAAGCTTTAAGCAGTTATTTTGATATTAATTAAAAAAAACCATCATTTGTTTAGGAAACAAATAAAACATTAATTTTTAATTGAAATTCGAAAAGTCGACACTTTTTTTTAAAAAAAAAAAATGAAGTTTAACCTTTTTTTTTTTTTTTTTTTTTTTTAAACGTGGTTTGAAAAATGTTTCTAAGAACGCTGTGGCTATTTCTTGGTCATTTTTAGTGTTGACAGTCTTCAAACTCAGATCATATTTGCATGAATTCTTTAAAACAATTCAGGTTTTAAAAACAGATGGCCATGCAATTTTTGGGAATGCTGTAGCTTTTCGGAAAATGAAAGGGAAATGAAGAATATCATCACCCAAATCTAAGAGATTTAATGTGATTACGTAATTACTTATCGGAATCATGTTTCATCAAAACGTTTTCATTAAATGATGCAGTGGCAAGTGAATTGAAAATAAAAATAATTAAAAAAAATATATATATATCGTAAAAAAATGCTTAAATCTTTGAAAAAGCCATTACGAGCCAAAGTTATTGCACTATGAAGAAAATGATGAGACACTTTTTTATTTTAAAAATAGTTTATAATAAAAAATAAAAAAAAAACTTGAAATTTATGAAAATTATTACCAAACATTCTTGAATAATAATTTCAATTTTTGAACAAGTGCAAGAAGTCACTAAAAACACCTTAAATAGTTAACCGCTACCGCCAAAACAAATCCTCTAATGTATATACATCTTTTTTTCTACATTTTATACGCAGTTAATGGATTTATAAAATTAATAACGTTGTCCAACAAAAGAATACTTTTTAATAGTTTGTTGCCATAGGAACCAAGATACGTTTATATTTGTGACAGGCGGAGACAAAACTATTTATTTAGGTTTACCATATATTTTGAGAATAATATGAGAAGCTCTACCCTAGAGCCAATTCATAATATCCCCCTAATCCTCATTAGAAATGACAGCTTTGTTACTACAGCAACCGTTACTCATCAGACGACTAGGAGAACTATTTATGCGGTAGATATACACTATACTAAATTTCAACCATCATCTGAAAGAGCTTTTTAATGCTCTTTGACATAAGATTATATATGATATAGATATATAAGACTGTGTCTTTATCATCTTATATCAATCAACAAATTAGTCCAAAATAACAAATAAATTTTCTGAATGAAATAACTGATAAATATACTCACATTTGATTGTTGATTTCATTTTTTTTAATAAACTTACAAAATATTTCAGAACTGAAGTTTGTATTACTTTTTTCTTTGATACATTTTTAAAATGGATTTCATTTAATAACATCATTAAGAATGGTTATTTTATTTTTTTATTATTTATACAGGGGTGAAATTTGACACATTTGAATGTTGATTTTCTCTGCACACCAACGAAGTTATTTTGAGATAAAAAATAAAAAAAACTGATTCAAAACAATAGTACTCCAACTCATGTGATTTTTTTCCTTTATAATTTAAACCTTCCAAACAGTAATAAAAACTAGTACGCTTTAATCTGAATATTTTAACAAAAATTAATTTTATCATTATTTAAAGAGAGAATGTTCATTTAAAATAATTTTAATTAATAAAATGGCAAATAAAAAGTAGCTTTTAATTTATTCGACCACGTTCAGTAAATACATAAAAGCCCTGCCGAAAGCTTAGGTCATCAACATATTGCGCACTCGGCAAAATCACGCCCCGCAAAGTAAAGTTTAAAAAAAAAAAAATAAATAAATAAATAAAAAAGTAAGTTTTAATTAAAAAGTGAATATAATTTAAACGGACACTCCTAAATGTTACAGTAATTGAAAAGAAGAAACTGAATAACCGTTAGCTGAAACTACTTTAATTAGTGTTTCATGAGTGGGTGCAAAATACAATCATTTCATTTAAAAAGTTGATCTTCGCTTAGGAAATTGATACCCAACCTAGTTTTGAGAAATAGAAAAAAAGAATTTTTTTGATCCATTTAAGCTATCTTCAATGCAAAATTATAAAGAGAGTGATTATTTTATTGAACAATTCTTTTTAATGTCTAGCTAAACTAAAAACATTTCATTATTTTAGGCTGGAACCCATATAATTTATTTCTTATATAAAATAATTTTTCGGAAAATTGCTTTTGCAATTTTGTGGCATTTTGGCTGCATTAAAGTAATTATAAAAGGTGAAAGATCCACACACACCTTTTATTCTTAAAGCGAATCTTTAAGGAAAATAATGTTTCAATATGAATTCGTATGGAATCGTAATTTTTTTATTTATTTATTATTCAATGAATTAAATTATATTTTCATAATAATATTTTAATTTTCCATTTATATTTGATTCGTTACACGAGCAAAATCCTATCAGTTATGAAAATTGGTACAGAAAACGTTCATCAGGTTGTTACCACACAGAATATATTTAAAAAGAATTAAAAAATATTAATATTTTTTTTTATAAAAGTGTTCAAATTATTTTTTTAGAAGATACGATTATTTGTAGCACAATTTTTATTTGCAAAAATAAGTAAACAGAACGATATTTTAAACTCATTATTAAAATCAAAAGAAAAATAAGCTAAAAAATAACATTTTACTCGAGACCAGTTATATTCAAAAATATTTTTATTGTCAATAAAAAATCTTGTTGGGCGCTTTTTTTCTAATGAATGGGATTTTTCATATATACCCTATATTTTAAATCAGTTCATATTTAATTTTCTTGTATTTAAATTATAGCTAAAATAATTATACCAATCCTCAAATTTACTTTCATTGTTTGAATAAACAATTATGATGAATATGAAAACTTTCTTGCATTTGTAAAATTTTTTTTATTTTTAATACTATTACCTTCATTATTAGCCAAACATTAAGAAAATACAAAATCAATTTTCCCCGATATGACAACCACTAATATATATATCGATCTTTTATTGTTTTGATTTCTGCCATTACTATTATATCAAATTTGACGGCCGTTGATTTCGCATTATTTATTGAAATAATTTCAGATCGCTTGTTTTCAGTGCGACATCTAGTAACATAAATACGTTGAAAATGCAACGAGGCATTTAATGTTAATTAGAGTACGGTTGATTCGATGTTTCGCTTAACGAACGACACTTCCTGAAACATTTCCGAAAGAATTTTATGTTGATGAAATCAGTACCATATCAAATCAGAAGTCTGAAAATGCATTATAAACATCTCACAAAGCAGAGTTACAGAAACACCTTAGCTTTACGCATTATAGAACGGTGAATCATGTTTACTCAACTGAGTCCATTTCCGATTCTAAATTCAGCTGCAATGCAGCTGTGTAATAACTCTTTCGAATCGAAGAAATTTCCGCTATAACTGAAAAATCTTATTTTTATATGGTATCTCAACCATAATCTTATTTTATGGTATTTCCAGCCATATATAAACCGAAACTACAAAAAAATCTTTTAATATATATATATATATATATATATATATATATAATTATCTTTTTCCTATAAAAATTTTTACCTCTCTCAAATCACTTAAATATTTTTTAAATAATATGATAAACAATTCGTTTATCTCAAGATAAATTCTAAGAATGGAAAAACAGACTTTTAATACTCACCAAATAGTCTAATAATTAATAAAATATTCGATATGGAAAAAAAGAAAAGAAAAAAACGTTTTTTAGTAGATGTGAGCAAAAACCCTTTATATAGAAGTAGAATCATCTTCACTTAGAAAAAAAAAAAAAAAAAAAAAAAAAAACTTATGAAATAATTATTCCGTGATAAATGGACATTTTTTGACGAGTGCTTTTATTTATTTTACTGTTTATTTATTTTTAATCAGTAATGAGTTGAGTTGTTGCAGAAAACGTCACCTTAAGTATGACAGCAAGGCTTTTTGTGGTATCCAATCAAATCACAACTAAAAGAATACACTAAATAAGTATTATTTTTATTCTAATGGTCTTTTCCTCAAAATATATATATATATATATATATATATATATGTGTGTGTGTGTGTGTGTGTGTGTGTGTGTGTGTGTGTGTGTGTGTGTGTGTGTGTGTGTGTGTGTGTGTGTATTATAATTATACGAACTCCACAGAATAGTCCCATCTCGAAAATTGGAATCGTATTGTATTTTATCTATATTTTTCATAAAAATAGTTATCATAAATTTTTTTACTATAAAATAAATTTTTTTGGAAGCTGCATACCAGTTCTTTTCATTTTTGACATTATACACACAATAATAATGAACACATAATAAACAATCTATGTGTTATTTTATTGTTTACTTTTTCAGATTTTGAGCCCGGATTTGAATATCTATAAATTTTATCCGCTTTTTTAGAAGCATAGTATGGAATTGATTTGATAGGTTTTGTAATGACTTAAGCAAGTTAAATAAATAACAGCGAAGAAAATGTTTAATATTTTAATCATGTTACGAAATTGATTTCGTTTAACATATTCTTAGCTAGTTTGAAACCGGTTCCTACAAGTCTGATTATTAAAGAACAAATTTCTTTGAACTATTTATGATAATTTGATAGTAAATGCCTCATACTTACATTGCTATTTAGAAATAATGTAATAACAGGGAAAGTGATATTATGACAAAGAATTATAATGTATTTAATGTAAGCGTTTGATATTTTAAATTAGATAATACAAATTAATTATAATATTTTTTAAAAATTTTCAGTTAAATGATTTTTCTTTCAAACATTTAAAATCAAATTATATTTTAAGCATCACTAGGAGTATAATCGAATACGAATACGCTTCTTGTGTTGTTAATATATTTTTGCAAGCCATATATAAGAAACAAATGTAAAATATCGCTAAAACTATGTCAAGTTCATTTTGTTTTTATAATAGAAATTAGGACAATTACTTCAAGTTTAAAATAAAAGCACATACGTAAGAAATAAAGACAATAAAATAAAACATCTGGTTAGTACTGTTTAATTTACAATTTCACGAACATATATTGCTAAAACTAAGATATATAAAATATTATCTGTAAATTATAACTTTAAATAAAGGGCTTATTTACAAATTAATAATTAGCATTTACATGTAGTATAAATTAGTAATAAAAATATTGTTACAAATTGTCAGTAAATTTTTCATTCATGAAATCTAAAAATGATGAGCACTTTTAAGTAAAGGATTACCCTTCCTTCATAGTTTAATTATAAAACATACATTAAAAATTACATTTAAAGAACATAAAACATGCCATTGAAAATGTAATCCTAAAAATAAATGTAAATATTTACAAAAATAGTTTACGTCTCCTGAAATTTTAAGTTAATTTACATGACCAAAAATCAAAATGTATTCTAAATATTTATTAAATAAATGTAATCACTTACCGTAAAAGAACTTATTAAGTTAAAATCAATATTTATTTGTGTAGAAAGCAAAAACGTTTATCGGACTTTATTCCTATATATTCGGTGGAAAATAAAGCTAAGCTCAAAAGAAGATTCCGAAAGAAACTGGATCTAGGATTTAGAAGTGAATCACGATATCAATCAAATTAGAGAAAGCGAAAGAAAAAAAAACATTCACCACTTGACCTTCAAAAGATGATGAGCACGAAATAAAATAAAAAATAATGAAAAAAAAAACGAAACCACAGTTATTTTTATTTTTGGTTTCTGAAAACAATTCGAAAAACAGATTCGCAACAAAATTGTTATTTGTATCAAACTTACCTCAACTAATTCCATGTTCGGCCTCATAGATGTATTCCAAAAAGCTCGTTCTTTCAGAAATCGTCTGCTCAAAAATCCTAACTAAGCAGCACGTGTTGTGATTGTAGAGTGCGATCAGGCAGCAAGAAAGGCAGAAGCCGGCTACGTCATAAAATTGCTGCCATCAGCGCCGCTTGATGACGCCCGGGAGACTTAAAAATATTTTTTCTTCTTAGCTCTTAATACGCTCTGTGTTGATGCTTTTATCAGTTATCTGATTATCTTTCAGTGCTCTTGAAGTTCTTTAAAACACAAGCTGAGTTAATTACATAAGCAAAGCAAGAAACTTGTTACTCGATTCGAGTGTTTTTAATAACATTTCTTTTTGGAAGTAATTCGATTTCTTATATGTAAATACAAACTGACAATTCAACACAGCCACTGAAGAAATGTCTTTTTCATTCGATTTTTTTTTAATCTGATTTTCTTGGTCTTTTACATTTTTCTATGGACTTCGGTCAATTGCTGATTTAATTAGTACTGAACTCTTATTGCAAAAATATCTATTGACAAAAATAAAACTTAGTTTTGATTGTTTATTATTTTCTACATTTAAATTTACTACAGAGAATACGAAAATAATTAGTTAGCAAACGTAAAATGCATGTATTTATTTCAATGTATTCAATAAATTGCATATGAGTTAATTATTTATGACAAATATATATACACTTTTCATGTGTTTGAAATGTGTCTTAAAATAGAAATTAACGATTCTTTGCAGTTGTGTGTGTGATTAGAATTATTTTTATTTAATTGTTTGTCGATTCGTAATGTTTATAGTCAAGACAAAATGTATACTACATTTTATCTGGACAGTTGAAAAATTGGTTTGTTTACGTTTCCCAAACTTTAAGGATTTAGATAATAAGTTGTGATATCATTATTCATATTTATTACAGTATTTTTTAAATGTGTCTTCGAAAAAATAACTAAATTGTAGCTGCTTCTATGTTAAACAATTTTTATATTTTATGCGTTGTTCATAAGTAGCTTATTAATTGTTTCGTTGAGCTATATGAATATGCTTTTATAATATTGGTTTAATTACAAGAAGTCTCGAAAATTCTTTCAATTATATAGAGGGTGAATAATGATTTCATGGATAATTTATGAGCGATACCACATGTGCATTTGAGTTTTATCATAAAATTATACAGAGTAGAAAATAAAAAATTCCAAATAAGAGGAATTTTTAGAAAGATAGGATAAAGAAACGCTTGATCGTATGCTTTTACTTAAATGATATTTTTAGAGTTGTTTTTTCTAAAAGTTAACACAAAAAATGGATACTTCCTGTTTTGAGAGTGTATTCAAATATTTTTCTTAGGTTTGGGTCTTACAAGATCAAGCACTGTGTAGATCATTTACTTGGTTAGAAGCTCAAATCTAACACAGATTGGGTTAATAGTTAACTATATAAGTGTTTTATATGTTTTATAGTCTATAAGTATTTTATAGTATTTTTCCGAGACGGAGAAAGTGTATCTCTTTAGTATCTTTTTTATTTATTTATTTTTTTAAAGTGGCATTGATAATTTGAAATAACAAAGAGTGAAAAAAATTAAAATTTAGTTTAACTTAAAAACTGGAACAATTGATATTTTTAATGATTGTAAAACTCTGAGCTCTTTAAGCAACGTGAGAAACTCTCAGTGGCGCCTATTTTAATCCAAATGATACGTAGTTTGAACTTGAAATAAAAAACTTCAAACATACCTTTAAATTTTATTTACATTACATATGAGTTAAACTATATAGAAAATTGCTTAACTCAAAACTTAAGTCTTTCCCTCATTCGACACGTTGGATTTTTGAACGCTAATAAATATCAAAGCTATCGTATCTGGTTATCAAAAAACGTCGACTTTGAACATAGGCCAATTAATGACTATAGTGTTAAAAAACCTAAAATCCCACCAATCTAGTGAGAAAATTAAAAAGGAAATGAGATATAAAAATTACTAGTTAAAACTTTTTTTTTAAAATTACTATATTAAAATCTGCCATTAGATGGCTTGGTTTAAAATTAAAAGACTCTAGGCCCGAGTTGTTATTGTGTTTTTGATTGTTGTGAAAAGCTATTATTTAAACTTTTACTCATAAAGTCATTCTTCATTCAGCACTGCCTTAGAATTGAAAATTAGTATTGTATATGATTGGGTGATTCGGAATAGTGTTTAAATTGTCACCCAAACTTGGAAATCTTTCATATTTCAAATCGCTTTCTATTGCCAATTACATAACTTTAGTGCGACATATGCGTAAATATATAATAAATGTTCCCAAAACATTGCAACAAATTTCATATTTTCTGCAATCTTTAGATAGTGGATGTAGTAGCAAAATTTTTCAAAAGTTAACAAAATTATAATACACAAAATTAATAGTCAACAAAATTATTATAAGTGTTTTAAATTCTGTATCTGTTACACAAATAAAACATATCGGAAAAGTAAGAAATGGTTTGTAAATATAATATGTATAACGTTATAACCTTGGTGAATTGTCGACACAATTTGTAAAGGCTACTTCGAAAATTTGGAAGCCAATAAGAAAAAATTATCAAATGATATTTCATCGCCGAAATCGACAGAAAAAATGTTGAAAAGCTCTTAGTTTTATTCGAAGAAAGTAGTCATGAAAAAATTAATTTTCACTGTGCTCTTGAAAAAAATGAATGCTAAAAACGGGAAAAAAAAGTATAAAAAAATAATAGATAAATGTTTCATTCATGAATAAATCAGAATGAAAAGGAGTTCTGTATAAACAATACATGACATTAATTGATTCATCATAAAAACCAAATTTAAATAGATCTATATTCATATGTGATTTCTAAAATAAAATCGAATGTCTTGCCACAAACTAAAAAAGTTCACTTCATTCTATTGTATAATTATCTTAAATATTATATATTATGACAAAATAAAATAACTGTTCAACAATTTAAATGCATTATGATATGTAACTATAAAATAGAAGGACGTTTTTCAAAATGAAGGATACTGTGTTCAGTTGGGTTCACAGATTTGAAACATTTTATTCACTACCATTTTAAAAATACATCCTGAAACTCTAAAGAACTTTTGCACAATTTGTAAAAGTAACTCGCTTTTTAAAGTTTCTGGCTGTTACAATGTATTTGTTCTTTAACATGCTTCGTAACAGAACAAAAGCACAGAAATACCAGTAGATAATTTCGCATCATTTCTGGTAACCTTTCCGTTCTTATATGCCTCTAAGGCTGTCAAAGGCTTGGTACTTCTAGATTCACTCTTATTATTTCACCAAATCTAGCAAGGAGGAAAGTATAATTGCAAAGCTATTCTGGTCAGTTTGAAAAAACAAAATGTAATAAATGCATAACTATGATGCAGTAAGAGTCCTCTATCAATGAAATATTGCATTAAAGCATAGTTTTGTAAAATTAAGCTTATTATTTTCTTTAAATATGATCTCGCCTTGGACTAACGGTGAAATCAGGTAGCTTAAAACATATAATGTCATCTCTGTTGACCAATGAGAGATGAATGTTGTCTCCTAGTTTTCAGATCGACAGGTTTTATAGTTGAATGCTGCGGAACTTTCGGTGTTTTCTCCTTTGTGACACATGAGGGTAGTCCACAACATATGAAAATCTCATGGAAGGTAATCAATTAAGGAAGTTCAAAAGCCCTTCAATAGCTTTCACCATTTATTCTATTTGCTTCATAATGTGTCTCATTTCTCCTTGCCATAAAGATCACCCTATTAAGAAATCTGAATGAATTTTAAACTTAAATATTATAATTTTAGAAATAATACGAGTTTTTTCTTATCTAAATGTTGGTAAGATGTTTTTTTAAAAAAATGAAAGAATTAAAAATGATTAATCAAAATTAAAGCTTATAAAAATAATTAAAGCAATCCTATTTTAATGTAGAAAATTTGAAACGAAATAGTAAAAAATCATTACAATTTTAGATTATGATATAATAATTATTTTTAAACAATTGAAATTTTTATAAATTTTTACCTAAGCTAATTCCTCAATCCAACAAATTACGATTTGGTCTCGATGAAAATTGATAAGAAAAAAGTCTTGAGTTATGGTAGTTTTGCTTTAACTTTTTTTCATTCTAAATTTCAGATTTTCTCTAAGTACAAAACAAATTTACTCGTTTAAAATATTTTTGATTTCGCATAATGATAATGACCTAACCATGATTAAAATTTAAATATTAAAGAAAACAATTTTAAAAAATTTAATATTTTTCTATTATTATTTTCCAAATTATCTTAAATATTAATGAAAAATAAATTTTTATTGTTACTTATTTTTTGAAAATAGGGAAAACTTTATTGATAAATAAATGTATTAATTTAATATGCATACTTTTATAAAAACTAGTGTATGACGTAAGAAAAGTGGAAGTTAGAATATTAGAAAACAAAACCATTTATTACGGTATTAAACATGGTTAAAACAGTTGCATTCAGTAATCACTCTTTATCTCTCTAGTCTTATTGTATTTTTGTAAAGTTAACTTTACGGTCACTACGCCATCTCTTATCAGCTTGTAGAGTTATTGTACATCTGTTACACCACATGTTTATCATTAATTTATAAAGCGTCATACATTATACAAATTAGTAATATTAATATTACTAATTTTCTCTATTTATCAAACTCTTCTAGTGGTTATGCCCAAAATAGTAAATTAGAATCCAACAAGTGATCCCGCTTTATCATTTCGAATATAGGTTAACATTTATCATTTTGATTTATAAAATAAAGTTTTACAATTTGCTCTATTTTTTTTCCAGTAAAATATAGTCTTATTTTAAATTAGTAAAGATACCTTTTGAATTTATGAGAATTCTATTCAAGCAATACTTTTATCTTTATTACAAATCATCGAAGACTGAGTCTACAATTTTGCTACATTAAATTATTCATTTCTTTTCAAAGTTAAGCATCATTTGCATAAAATTAAACTAATTAGAGCTTATTGAGCAAATAAATTTTAATATTTTTCAAATTATTTATAGATTTTTTTTTCATTAAAAGTAATTCAGCATTGTAAATCTTGGAAAATTAAGAGAATTGAAAATAAAATATACTTTATTAGGGTAATTAAACTATCTATCGAAAATAGAGTGATAAACTATTTATTGATAAAAATAACTTGGGATTAAAAAATCTTACCAATTAAAAAAAGTTGGAAAAAAATATACATACATTAAAACAGTAAATAAACTATTTTTTGTAATTTCTAACTATATTTACCAATTTATCAAACAAGCGAATCGTGACATATATCAATTATAATTCAATTTTAAAATAATTGAAATTCAAAGTAAACATAATAATATTTAACAAAAAAATTTAATCTACTTTCTACTATTATAACTTAACCACTTGAATAATTATTTTGCTATTTATTTCTATTCATTCAGTGAAGTTGAAGAAAGATTAATTTAAAATCTAAAATGATACACAAATTTTAATTTTGTTTATATTTCTTTGTATGATGAAGATTTCAATTAGAATTTTAATATAACGAGCGTTAAGTTCCTTGCTTTTTCTGTTTTTAAATTTTTATACGATAATAAGCAGCGTTTATTCATAACATTTAAATTTGCTTTTAAAGCATTAAAGTAGTGATTAATTAAACAATTATAAAAGAGAATTCATAATACACTTAAGAATGGAAATAGCATCAAATGACAGGGAATTCAAAAACAATTATTGTAATCGAAAAATTAAAGAAAATAATAATTTAGAGCTTAAATAAACGTAGAACAAGTTTTTTAGATTTTTGATAGGTATTTCTGTACTTAATATTACATGCACTAAAGATAATCAGTTCAAAACATCATATCTTGATACCGCTGAAATAAATATGTAAAATCGGTGGTAAAAAACATTTATGTCTGAACCAAACTCTTCATTAAGAGTCACTCGTGGAGTTTATTTATAAACTAACTAAACTCAAAAGAAAAATTTTTATCTTGTGATCAAATTTAGTCTCTGTTCTTTTGACTAAATTACCAACATAAATAGAATATAAAAGAGATACAAAAAACTTCTGTTTATGAATTTATGAATCACATAAAGTTTAAGAGTTACCACGAGGAAAAAGTAGTAAATTATAAATTAATTTTTTCCCTCCGGCAAAATGCAATAAAATTTCTAGTACAAAAGCAACTAAGCTTTGAATGAATTTTTTAAAATATTTTTTTATATTTCTAAATATTTTGAATAAGGATAATTATTAATATCTTAGATACTAATTTATGTTTATATATATTTTTAACTTAATTTTGTTTATAGGGGTCTCTACTACAACTATTATTGTAATTATTAAGTTAAAAAATGCAGTGAAGAAGATTATGTTACATTGTATTGTTACATTGAATGTTACAATTTTGTATAATTCTTACAGAAAATTGTAATCAAATATCTATTATACAAAAGCTATTATTTTAAAAATATTTTTACTTATGTGGCTAAATATAGTATTAAATTAATCATTATGATATTTATTTAAATCAATGCAGTTAATATTGTTAAATGCTTATTTTAATCATTAGAGTGATGTTTATTGTAACTAAAACTAAGTTTTTTTTCCCAGGTATAGTGACGAAATAACCTTTTAAATTATATACATTATTTTTTTAACCAAAATACAATTAAATGTCAATTGCACAGATTAATTATACTTAGAAGAAGAATATTCTTAATATTTTCTTATGCAGCTAAACACAGTAGTAAAATAATCTGTATTTAGCTACGTAAGAAAATACAAATGTGTTAATTTTTGTTTGAAAAGGTAGTATTGTGATCTTTATTTATAGTTAAAACTATAATAGAGATACGAGAAAAAGTTTATTAATTTTATATAATAAATTTTTAAAGTGATTCTTTGATTGTATGGTTGCACATGGATTAAGGTAATTATAATATGTTAGTTTAAATAGGTATAATGAGGTCCTTATTGTAAAATTAAGTCAAACATTTAATAGGGTAAAATTGTTGATTTTTCTATGAAAAATCTCACAAAAATGTCAAATATATGAATAAATTATTTTTGGAATGCTTAAAAAATTTTTTCTGTTTTTTGCATATTGCATTTAATTATTATAGATTGATTTAAATTTTTATTATTATAGATTGATGAAATTGTCATTATAACTAAAACTAAGTTACAGATATAATGAGGAAAAATTATTTTAAATTATGTACACCAATATTTCTAAAAGCAAAATGAAATCAAATGTCAGTTGTACATATAAATTATTCTTAAAGTAGTTCTTTTAAATATTTTTCTAACTTTGCTACCGAGTATATATTATTAAAATAATCATTATGTATGTGTGATTTTAAATTTAAATACTAAACACTTTTAAACTACACATTGTCACTAATTTGTATGCAGAAATTATTTTTAATGTAATTTTACTTGAGCTTTGAATTCTTTTAATTTATGTACCAAATTAAAGTACATTTATTATTTTATATCAAAGCAACTGTATCATCTCTTTCCTTTTGCTGTACTACAATAGCATGGGATTTGTTCACGAAAGAGCTTCGCTAAGAATTAATTCTTATTCAATCAAAGTTCCAGATAATAAAATATATGCAGAGATAGATTGTTGTGTATCAAGGAGAAATATCGGGTAAGAATAGAATTGTCAAAAACATTTATCAAAGACCGTGAAATTTTCAAATGATATTATGAATGCAGTTAATTCTGGTGCTGCCATCTATATGTTACTTTTGGTACTATATATTCATGGTAAAATTCAAAAATAATTTAACAGATGTTGATCACATAGGTAGATAAGCGATATTTTAAAAGATATTTTGTGCTAGATTTTTCTCAAGAACATTTTCCTGTCAATAGAGAAGTTATTTTTTTCACCTCATCAAAGTTATTTGGGTTCATTTGCCCTTTTCAGAGCTGGCTTTGTTTATTGTTAACTTAGATTGATTTGCTTACGATAGCTAACAGTTGGACAATCATCACAAAAAACTAATTAAAGATACCAGTATTAATGTACTGAATAGGAAACCATTCCATAAAGTTTGCTACTGTTGGCAGAAAATAGGTATTTTTAGCAACAGTTTATTTTTGGTCTACGGTATTTTACACATGTATCTCGAAATGGACTCGTATTCATTATTTACAACACACTCCTCGAAGAAGTTTAATCCTACTGTTTTGAAGAACATTAAAAAAATTGTAAAACAAAACACTCAAAAGATTTATTTTTTATGGATCCTGCTCTAAATATCTGCCAGTTATACTTGTTTGTTATTTTAAACATTTAATTAACAATTTCAATTGTTCTCTTTTATATATACTGTTACTCTCATAGTTAGTTAGTTTAATCATAATGAATTGAATTGATACACCAAAACAAAAAGTTCTTCATTAATTTGCTCCAATATGGATAGATAACTAATAGCAAACTTTTAGAACAACTGTTTTATTACAGCAGTGCTATTATTAAACCCAAATATACTTGCAATTAATATTGAAAAACTTTTGGACTGGTAGAAACGAACTGCTGGGTAGATACCGAAAAATATGTTGTGTTCACCTACGAACAGCATTTATAAGTAAAATTGTGCATATCATACGTGAAATACATAATGTCACAGTTGAGAATTTATCGTCTTAGATAATCGTTTTCTATTATCCTATATCGATTAATGTTTTTAAGGGATTTCCTTTCCCTTGCTGATTTTTATTTACAATGAAACTGAATGGGATGGTCCGGAAACATCAGCTTCCTTGAAATAACTATAACTTTCATTAAATATTCAATAAACAAACTTATCTTGAGTTTCCTCTATATTAATATAAAATTGTTTTCGTCATGACCGATATTTTTCTTAAAGAAACATCATACGACATGTAGCTTTCTCACCTTTTCATTTAAGAAACAGAACGAAAATTTGAGCAAAATTGAAACACAGCCACCCTCTGCTTTCATTATACCAAAATTGGTTCTTTGCTTGAAACGTTCAATTTTCGGCTTCTTTTCATAAAACATTTTTGTTGTTTATAATGTTACAGTAGTCCATCAGTTTCAACAATCGTGATATAAAATGAAAAGAAGTCAGCTTAATCCTGAGACTTTCAAAAAGCCACCGTGTTCATTAATGCCTAATGGAGCACATATGTCAAGGTCGCAAAGTCCCCCACGCTCCTATACAAATGAATACCTTTGGCGGTGACACATTAAGATTTAGTGACTTCTACTTGATTTGTGCATCGAAATAAGAAAATCATCTCTCGCTTGTAGTGCTGCTATCTAATGTCATCTGAACGAGTGAGAAATGAACTCATTAGACTTGACAAAGAGCTACATTCTCCAGGTGCAGCAAACGTCAGGGTTGAACTTGACTGGATTTGGGGTTAGTACAAAATTCTAAATAAATAATAAAAGTGCTTTAGTCCCAAAGTACTTGTGTACTAAGATAGATATCGTTATATGCCGTTTCTAAGCTGTACGTTTCGAGTTTTTGGATTGTTGACACACTTAAAATATTTTAGCAAATATAGAAACAGTTTTATTTTCTGTTAAAAATATTATTAAAAGCAACTAAATTATGTGAAATTAGGATTTATAATAAAATATAAAAGCATGAAGATTTTCGTTCATGGAAAGTTTTTGCAGGTCTTTCCCTTTCCTCGTTATTCGCTCAAAACCTCTCTATATCAAAAGCTCTTTCTTCTTAGACTTCGTGGTTTATCCTTCGATAAGATGCAATAATCACTAATTTAAAATATATTTTTGAAAATGAAATGGAAATTTCGAAAGATATTTTTTTTTACCTTGGATGTATTTGGCGACCCTCAGTAAATGGTGCTCGAGATATTATAAACCATTTTGCTTAGTTTTCGCTACTGTGTACAATATAGATAAGTAAAAATCATTATTAAGGCTATAAATGTCCTCTTCTACAAATCAATGCCTTTTTGAACTCATAATAAAGCCTAAAGATTTATGGTTCAGATACAGTTGAACCATAAATCTCCAGACTTTACTATAAATCTCTAGACAATATTAAGTGCTGAAATGCCTAATATGGCTGGAAGAGCAAAAATAAAAAATAATAAATAAATAAAATAAAATAAATAATAAATAAAAAAATAAAATAAATAAATCTTCAGTAAAGCAAAAAGAATATTAAATAGTAATAAAATGAAAATCAATTATCTCCATAAATTTCTAATAAAAGAAAATTAGAACTGTGTGTGTAATATTATCATTCTTTTTCCTTAACATACTTCGCCTAACAGCAATAAGATTTTAAATATAATATTGAATAAATATCTTGTGATACTAAATTGAGCAACAGTGGATAATAAAAGATATTCTTCAATGTTGTAATGAAAATTATTTATGCTTCAATATTAAATTTATACAAAAACAAACGTATATTTGAAAGAGTATAAGATGCGACACTATGTCTCTGATATATATATTATTCTGCATTATATTATATATATAAGAAATTTTTATAGAACTTTGGCAATTAGAAAACCTATGATAAATATATTATTCAACACATAGTTAATTTATTATAAGTGAAAATCAATTTCATCTGACACCATATGTCTTATTTAGTTAAATGAATTTGGCGTGATAAAAGATATTTAAATGTTCTTGTTATTATGAATTTTATTTCGTTATCTGCCAGGGATATAAGAGACAGGATGGATGAGTCGTGTCCTAGAAATAAAAACGATTGGTTGTTTTGATTGACAGGAGTAGCGAAAGTCCCACTCCAGGTCCATGTAAACTATATATCTTTTAAAAATGTGAACAAAAGTCTAAATTAATGTTTATTTATCTGTTAGTGTTTAACAAACGTGTCTTCAGAAAAGGATGTTATTTTTGTGTATTCAACTATCCAGGAGATGATTGGATCATAAGAACATCATAGATAATTTTTTTAAGAGAAAAATA
>JAPDSC010004041.1:33399-46623 GCA_026290005.1 Latrodectus geometricus | reverse complement strand
TATATATATATATATATATATATATATATATATATATATATATATATGCAAAAATGAATGTTTTTTGTTAAAACCATAGGAAAAAATTATACGAAATTAAGATACAACTAACTTAAAGATCATGAAACATGGCAAAACACATCTATCTATCGCCTTATTGAAAATTGCTTAAATGATTCAAGCAGTTTAAAATGCGGAGTTATTTGAAAATTAGATATTCTTTAAGAAAAATATAAAACAGAATTTGATAGTCTTTATGTGCAACTCGTGTTTAAGTGTAAGCATCGTTTTGAATTATTTTATTAGCTATCTTTATATAAAAGTTAGTAAATATTTATTGTTAGTGTAAATTAACAAAGAAAATGACTGTAAGTATTTCAAATTATTCACTGATAAAAATATGTCTTGAGTATGATCTCACTCAAGCTTTAGTCTGAAACTCATTTTAAAAGATATGTCTTATGAAAATTGCTTTTTTTTCTCATTTATAGATTTATGTTATGCATTTGAAGATTAATTCATGGTATGAAATTTTTCACAGTCATTACAAGCAAATGTTGTTGTTGTTTTTTCACGTTGAATTAACGCTCCATTTGACCCATTTGGAGCGTATTGATTGTCACTCTAATTTTTGATGCTCATAACAATGATTGGTTACTTTTAAGATTTATAAATTTTGAACAAAATTAAGAATATTCAAATATTTGTGAATTCTGAAATGTATATCTTAACAGTCAAAATTTTCACTGAGGTAATTAATATTAATTATTTATACCATCACTTAACTTGCGGTACTTATTATAGCATATTTATTTCTTAGGTAAAATTGTGAAACGTAAATATTTCGTTTTTGTAAGCTCTTTCTCAGATATTATCGCAATGTAGCATTCATTTATGTTTAATAAATAAAGTTAATTAATAATTTGAAATATATTTTCATTACTGATCTTAATGATTTGTCATTGTATACTGTTATAAATATTCGTTTATTAGTTTTTCAATTCTTTATTATATTTTCTTTGTTATTTTAATTAATTTTTTAATTTCTTGACACAGCATTAAGTTATTTTAGATAACTTCAAAATTATTCATTGTGATACCACTGATATTTTGGATCCTTCTTTAAAACAATTTAAAAACTTATGTCTTTCAATATAAAAACATGTGTCTTTCAATATTACATTGTGTTGATCTATGACACTAGTTATTATTTATTGTAACCAATGCGTTCATGTAAGCATTATTCGTGTAAGCAAAACAAAACTACTTTTCCATCAATACATAATGTTATTTCATTATCTTTACCTATGACAATAATAGTTTGAGCCTTTTTGTTTGGTTTTAATTCTTTAATAGATTGTACTTTTACTTATAATTAGAAAAAATATGTTTACACACTCCAATTTCTAAAATAAACATGCGTATAAGGTTGGGTTTAACATAAATTATTTCGTCAATTTCAGTTTGATGAAAATCAATGAACTGAAGTAATGTTGTGTAAACTAATATTCTTTATAATTATTAAAGTTATCAAAAATATATAATTTTTTAAGATAACAAGAAGTTCATAAAAGTATTCTATTATTTTCCATTAAAATTCCAAAGAACTAAAACGTTTCTCAATTATTATTATTAAAATGGTAAAATTTAAAATAATACACAAAAATATTAATTTCAAAAAATTATAATTAAAAATATATAAAATTATAGAAGATCCAAATTTTATGGTAATACGTTATTTTAATTTAATACCTTTATTTCAAGTGTTAATTAATAAAATTAACCATCAATTCCTTTTTTATCCATTCCAATGTTTAGTAACTTTCGCAGTATAAATAAAATTTTTCCATTATTTGAAACTTCTCATTCTTCTTCTTATTCTATCTATTGTGTTCAGCTTTTAAAACTTAAACAAAATTGCTTACGCAATTGGTTTGAAAAGTTACTGAAATATTTGTATCTTCTAAGTGATTTCCTATAAGTCAAACATATCATTCTACTCCATTCATAGATTTCTTATTTTTAACATAGTGCACAGCATTCAGCTTATTCTGGAAAGTAATCAAATATTTATTCTTCTCCAACTTTAATCGTATCTTGAAATAATGGAGGCTTAAAAGCAAGAAAAAGAAATATCTAAATGAGATTTTTCTTTTTTTTTATTGACAGTAAGAAAGCCGATTGTGTTCAGGAATTTTTCACTTTTGTGGGTTTTATCTGGAATCAAACATTTTTAACATACCTCGGGGTGTGATCGATTTGCATTTCTTTTGTTTCTAATGGTGAAATGTTTCCGGCATTAAAGAAAATGTATCGGTGTGAGAAAAGTTTATTTCAATACTTTCATACAGTTAGATAACATTAAATGAGAAATACTTCCCTCTAAAAAATGCATGTTTATCTTTGAGACTTGCATGTCCCAGTTGGTAAATCAGGAGATTTTTTTTTATTTTTAAATTAAAGTGTCTCTAATAAAATCCATTATTATAAAGTTTTAGTTTATAATACTATTATACTTTATATACGGTACGATTTACTGTATTAGAAATGATGTATTTTAAAGCAAGAAATGATCCTTTATTTATTATTTTATATAATAATTATTACACAAAAAATATATATAAAGTAGAATTAAATTTGTTATTTCATTCAGAATAACTAAACTCATTATTCTCTCTTCTCACTAAGAAAATGTTTTAAAATTAGCTACTTTTTCTATGCTTAAGATTTGATAATTTTTAGTTATAAATTATCAAACAAATGATTCTAAAAATATTTAAATATGTTTGCACTTTTATATAATCGACTGAAAATTTTAAGAACAATTATAATGAAATCAAGTGGAATAATAATAATTATGATTATTCAAATATTTATCATTATTTTCATTTCTAATTTATATTTGCAAAGAATTTTTTTTTCCGTGTTGGTAGAAATAAACATTTTCAGTTGCATGAATGTATTTTTAAATAAATAACTTTCAGATCTTAATATAATTTGAATTAATGATACACATTCGTAAAAACTAGAATATAAACGTTCGTAATGTTGTTGTTGTGTGCCAGCCAGGCTGGCAATATGGGGTGCGTTACTCCACTTTTCCAACAGAACCATAACTGACTTCCTCAGTACACACACATTCCATAGGTACCCGTTTATAGGGTAGGCAACCATTCACACACAAAGAAACGACAAAGACAAGAAAGAGAGAGAGAAAGTACATCCATGCCCGAGCCAGGATTCGAACCCAGGTCCCACCCATCCGTAGTCAGGTACGCTAACCACTAGACAGGTTGGGCGGCAACGGTCGTAATAAAAATATATTTGAATTTTAAAAGAGTTTTAGTTTTTTCTTTTATATTCATTTGTATTTTTTTGAGAATTAGTTAGATAAAAGAAATATGATGTACACTTTTTTCTTAGAAATCGAGAAAACGTTTTAACCCTCCTAATTTAAATTATGAATAATACTATTTGTAGATGGCAAAGAAAATCACATGTCAATTTGATTTTCTTTTATTTGTCCTAGCAGGTGTCCTTTTACAAATATGATAAATCATTTTAATTTTTTTAATAGTTTTAGTATTTTCATAATAAAGCCTTGTAAAAAATTGTTGCTGCAGATTATAATGTAATACGTGAAAACATACGTAGTTATTCTGTATATTAATTATCGTGTTCAACATCTTAGTAAGGAAAGACCAAATTAGATTTAACGTGAATAAATTGGCTTTAGTTTTTTTTTCTTGGTATGAGGATACAAACATGTGTTTCAAGGTATGTAATCAAACTAATTTTTGTTTTAATTTTGAGCAAACAATTTTTTCATGAAAGCAATTATCTCATAAAATTTTGTTTAAAGTTGATCATCCTCATTCTCTTACATAATAAAACCGATCTATGATAAAAAAGTTATACAGGTATATTTGGTATTCATAAATCTGAATACATTGCTTACGTTTGATGTTTACGTTACGATGATTACTTTGAGTTTATTTCAATATCGTTGTTAGAAAAGTAAAATGAAAATAGCAGTGAGTGTGTACATATATTATGAGGTATGATAATGAGGTATTTTCGAAATTGTATTCAAATTAATATAAATTCGAAGTTTTTAACATACAATGAAAAATCAAATATATTTAAAGGTATACATTTAGTTTGGCTTAATTTATAAAAGTATAATAATTTTTCCAAAACAAGCGGCTATAGTTAAGTGAATATATTATTGGAATTTGAAAATTTATCTTAATTATTAAAGCCCACAAAAGTTTCTAGTTTGATGTTTTGTTATAAAGTTTGTATGATGTGGTTGAGTGTTACTGAAATTTTCAAATAATAATATTATTTAAAGAGTATATATTCACGTCATGCACCTCTAAATGTAAATACATTATTTTATTTACACATAAACTTTAATGAAACACAAATGTATTCAAAATCTGCTCTGAAGATAGAGAAAAGTTTAAGTTTTCAATAAAACTTATTTTCTTATTAGTGAGGAAATAAATACTATTCTGAGGCATTGAAGTTGTATCAGAACAGAAAAAGAAATCACAAATACTATTTACTTTAAAACAATTCTGAATTTTTGAATATTTAAAAAAAAATTAAGCAAGAATCATGGGTATTGTATGATATTTATTACATAATCATAATTTAATATCCACTGTTATGGCAATTATTGAGGTTCATCTTTAATTAATTCTTGGTCACACATCTTGATTCAAAAATGTAAGTAAGCTGACTACACATACAGCATTTGTCAATTGTAAATATCGATAAGTTATTCAAACAACATTGAAAAGTTAATGATAAAATATAACGCAAAATTACCAAACATATCTTTATAAATATCTTTGCAAACAATAATCCCTGATTATTCTGTAACAAATATAAAATTATTCAGTTTCTCCAAATATGTGTTGTTTGAATTTTCTAAGGGTCTTTTTTCAAATCAACTGGTTTAATATTTTCCACAAAATTATACGTAACCATGTTTAAAAGTGATGTAACAGCAAATCCAGTGACCGAGAGATTATGAAAGACCAATTGAATCAATATCGTAAGGGGATAAAACATGCGGTCTATGAAGTGAAAAATTTACCCTGAAGTAACATTAACAAATTTAATATCATAAACGTATCATGTTTCAGCATGTAAATAAATAGTAAAATCTTTTACAAAAGTTCTTGCAATAAGTAGGGAAATATTTCTTAGCTGCTCAATATTACATTAATTTAAAATAACACTGTTTTGATTAAGATTTAAATTTGATTGTATTTCCACAATGATTTCTTTTGGCGAAATATTTAAATTCTGAAAAAGACTCTAAAATATTAAAAATAAAAATCAAACTATGATGCTAAATGGGGAGAAAAATCTTAAAATATTCATACTGAATGGAAAAAAAATATGCGCCATAGATGCCGAGTATCACGTTGCGCTTTCAACATAAGATAACAGAGCTTAAAAAATGCACGTTAAACCCTGGATTTTTTTTTGTGTAAAAAAGAGATTTTGGATAGATGCATTCAAATATCTTTGAAATTTTTCATGATACTTTAGCATATTGCTTTTGAAACTTTTATTTTGTACAGCGGTTTATTTTTCATGACCACCATACAAAATAAAAGTTTTAAAAAGCAATATCCTAGTAATCTAATTTATCACTCCTTTGCTGCTCCTTCATCAGATATTTTCTTGTCCACATTGAGGTCAGTTCTATGATGTTTTGAAATATTTTCTCTTGAAAAATCAAATATATTTAAATTAAACGGGTCAGAGAATATACAAAAAATTTGAATTTGAAAAAATGAAAAAAAAAAAAATACTATAGAAATTCTGTTACAATTCCTTTGAAAGGATGGTCTGTTGTGGATTATTAAAGCAATTTATACTTGGTCAAAAAAGAATGAAATTTTACTGGACAGCTAAAATTCTTATTTAGGAACACTTTAAACAGATCTTTCTAGAAAAACATCCTCCTAGGTTTCATTATATTTACCACGTTTTTTTTTTACCCATTGAAAGTTTAGAAGAAGGAATATATTTATATCTTACAGAAAAATATATTTTTAAAATGTATAAATAACTTAAAATATATTTTATAAGAAAATACTTAAAATTTTGGATTCACAAAACATAACTTTTGCTATTTTTTTAAATTGTAAACCTCTTACATTCATTATTCATACAAGTTTTTTTAAGATTTAGTAATATGTGGGTATAAATTTATTAATCTATTACAAGGTTATATAATAGAGTTAAATATCCTTTATTAGTTGTTTCATCAAAAATAAAATCAATAACTGTACACCATCATTAATGATTCATAACTTTTTCATACTTTAATTTCTTTAGCGTATTGTAAATATTATATATTTCTCAATAAAAAATAAAAAAAAACATATAGGCACACATACATTAGTTATAACAGTTATCAAGTTATAATAATAAGCTAAAACAGGTTACATTTCCTCTACTTTTGAAACAAAAATATTATGCAAACTTAATATAAATAACTATTTGTTATGTTATGTATTGTTTTTTACCGAAATTTAATAATAGTGGAGATTTACCAGGGCCTTTTCTAATTCGCATGCATCATTCCAATAATAAAATCATTAAAACTTTGTAAAAGTATTTAAGTAAAAATAATTTGTGTTAATCAAAATAATTATATTTTCTATTTTCATGAAAAACCTGTATTGCTTAAATATCGATCAATGACTCAAGAA
Organism: Latrodectus geometricus; assembly: GCA_026290005.1. NCBI lineage: Eukaryota > Metazoa > Arthropoda > Arachnida > Araneae > Theridiidae > Latrodectus > Latrodectus geometricus. Next base: position 39,883 of record JAPDSC010004041.1, on the reverse strand, counting down.
ACCAGTGGTACTAAAATATATATTATATCTAATTTTATTAGTATATTGTTGCATTGAATTGATAATTTCTAAATATTAACCTTATTAAAATAAGCTATATCTAAAATAAATCCTCCAATAAAAACAAATGTACTTAGTTCCAAACATATTTTCATGCCAGCAAGGTTAAATATGAGAAAGTTATTTATTTTTTAATAAAATGTAAATATTAATGTAGTGAAAATTAAAATTTAAGATGCTTTTTCTAAGAAGTTCAAAATGCGCATTGAATGTAATACCTTTGAGATTAGTAGAAGAAATTCGGTTAATTAAGATTGAAATATTGGTGTAGAAAATAATTAATTTTCTAATGCATTAAAACTGTTATCCATAATATTTTAAAGGAAATTTCCATGACAGGATAAATTATCTATGCAAAAGTGTATAACATATATTGGCAAGATAACAAAGTAGTTTTTAAACTTGTTATGAAACGAATTTTGTCTATTCTCAAACTAAATATTATACCCAAAAATTATTTCAGACAGCAGTCTCTGGTACATTTTAAAATTCAAATGCTGTTTTTTGGAAACTAAAAAGGATACTAAGACTGTTGAAGAATTGTAATGAAGAGAGAAAAATATCGACGAAAAACGTAATGATCTATGATACTAATTGGAAAAAAAATTATTTCTTACTTTATTATATTATTTATTCATTTTCTATGAGCCTGACAGCAATGTATACTACTGGAAGTATTTATGAAAGAAATCTTCATATTTCATCAATAGGGAGATTGGTGGTGGTAGTGTATTGGTGTGCTAATATTTTGCAAGTATTTGGCAATCTGATCTGCAACGAGTTACTTGGAAAATGGATTCTAATTGTTATTAACAACTGCCTTATAAATACACTATGAATTTTAATCTTTTTTAGGAAAATTAGAGCTTATAAGTTTCTGCAAGGTTACAGTTCTTGTTATATATCTGCATAAACTAAAATTAAATTCGGGAAGAAACAATAGTGAACAAGCCATATTTAAGATTTGAACTCCATAGAATTCACCAAAAATATGAAAATAACCACCAGTTCGGTTTTTTATACGAGTTTCAAGTTGCTATTATAGACCAACGAGGTAAAACAGCCAATATTTGTTTGAAAACCTGAATAATTCAATAGTGAGTATAAATATGCTGTTATTCAGATAGATGAATCATTTGCATCAGTTTTGATAAAAGCTTCATTTAATTGTCTTATAATTTTGTAACAATATTTGAATAGAAAATTTCTATATCCAAAATGAAATATATGCATGTAACATTTAAAACAGTACGTATGCATATTATATTTAATTTGTTTGCTCGTATTATTAGTTAAGAAATGTATACCTTTTAAAAAAATTCAATTGCAAGAAACAATGTGGCAATATTTTTTATATTATTCGTAAATATCATTAAATTAAGTATTGACAGTTTATTATCAAGTTTTCTAATATACATTAAGTTATTTATTATTCCTTTATAAGAAATTATCATTTGTCCATTCAACATTCTCAAAACTATGAACTACGTGGAATGAATTCTGTAAATATTAATTTAAATGTATATTTTTATTAAAAGTTATATCCTGACAAATCGCTGTATATAAAAGAACAACTTTTTCTCAGTTATTATCCATTTTATTTTGAACTGTGCTTTGGGCTCTAAGCATAAAACAAATTTCAAAATTTATTAAATTGAAATATGAATTGCCTTCAATATCTACATTACATGATTAAAATATTAAAACTAACCGGGATTCAAGTTGCTTGTTCATATATAGATTAATGAACACGTACATTTTATAGATACTTTATGTAAAATAAGAAAATTAAACTAAAATTTTTAACATTTAGAAAAGTACAAGTTGTTTAAAACAATTTTTTGCGTAGTTTTCACCAAATCATAATTATGTTAGTTTTATTTCTCATATATGAAAAATTAGGAAAAATTTTTAATGGAAAATGATTGTTAAAAGATTTTAAATTAAAAATAGTTTTAAATTATATTTTTAGAATAACAAATTATGACATTTTGTTTATCTAATAAAATCAAAATAGATTTCAAAACAACTCTGCAATGCTTTAAGATAGATTTCAATATATAAACTAATTATTGAAAGCACTCTGAGCATTAGTATTCAAGCTGTCTTGAATATTGTCTTGCCGGATAAAATAAAAACTAAGTTCAAACCGAGTTACACTAGTTCGATTCATGAAATTCAATTTTACTTCCATTAATTAATATTCGCAAGCAATCTCTCATAGCAACTTAGTAATCATTAATCAACGTAAGTGAACAATTTCCTTAAAACAACAAATCAGAATTTTAAATTATTTCAACTGATCAAATAAAAAAAATATTGAATAAATATTTGATCAAAGTAATTCTTAAAAATTCAAATATAAATAGTTAATGAATACTTTATTTATAAATTTTGATTAGCGTTGCTTGAAAAACATAATACTATATGAATCTTTATTGTATATTCATTGGATTTTGATATTTTGAAACTTTCACTAGTATATTGGTATGCAGTATCAAATACAATAACATTATATTGATTCATAAAATATATTTTTTTTTCTAATTATTTTGTAATAATCCATAAGTAGCACGACATTAACGAATGAATTATTATCTTATGTGTGGTTACAAAAATTATATTAAAAAAATAAAATACATTTCACTGGAAAAATAAATATTTAACTGAAATAAAAACAAATTTACCAAGATTTAATGAAAACCCATCTATGCCCTTTTAAATATTAAACATTTAACGAAAAATTGGGTAAATTTGATATATATATAGATTAAAATTCCTTCATAATACTTATGTAATTATTTCTATGCTAACTGAATCATTATTGAAAACATTTAAACATCAGTGCCCATTTAAACTGTAATTATATAAGCTATTTAATTACTGTTTTAAAATCACTCAGTTCAAATAAAATTAAATAATATTATTCATATTTTTTTCCATTAAGTTTCTAACGCATATTGCTCACAACTTTCGAGGAAATTCAATTAAGTACCATTCAGTTGAATGCTCCTAAATTCTGTTTATTTTAATTTAAATGAAGTGTAATTTCACTGTTTTGATATGTTATGTAATAATTTGTTATACAATATGGCTGAGCAATTCTTGAAGTTCTATATAAATTATTTTAATGAGGGAAATATATTTAGAATGTTGTTTTTAATGTTAGGTACATCTAATGTTCATCTGAAAAATATGCTTCATAAATTTAAATTATTTGTATTTATTTTTTCAAAAAGTGAACATTCCTAAGTAAACTCAGAATTTAGAATAATATTATAGTAAATAAAATTTTATATAAATTTTTAGTAGTACCAAGTTTAAAATATTACAATTTACTTAATTAAATTTAACATTTTTCTCTTATAATCATTTTAACTTTTCGATTTAGTTCGTTTCTATTACTTAGTAGATTTACTGGTGAAAATAAGCTTATGCTTAACAATATCTTACATAATTAATTTTTTGTTTGCAATGATAAATTATTGGATTATATGTATATATAGTGAATGGAATTTGCTGAACCAGATGCATTTTTCTTTTGCGTTAATAACGTACGTAAAATAAAGAATTGTATTTCTATTATTTTATATATAAATATATTTATATTTATCTATAATTATATTTCTTACATTGCATTCCTATTTAAAGTAATGGAAGAAAAACTTTTAATAAATATATTTCTGCATCTATATATTGTAAAATGTTTTCTAAAATATAGGAAAATTCTTTTATATATTTCTTTCAATAAGAATGAAATAATGTAGGGTTCAACTTAAAAGAATAATATAAATTATGTATGTTGAACTTGTTGGTTTGTGTGTCTAGTGTTATCACAAATAACCTGTTTCATTGTTCTAATACGTGTAATAGGATGGAATATAAAGCTTTTAATAATTGTTACAACAAAATGTTTTTTCCATTAAATATTAAAAATGCAGCATGCATTAATTTGGAATATACCAATATTTCTACTTAAATTTGATCTGAAAATATATATTTGTGTGCTTACAAAAAATTGAAACTTCATAACTTATTAAAAATAAAGTAATACATACTCAGCATTTTAAAAATCCTGTTTTTATTAAGTCATTTTTTTAAGAAATATTTATTTTCGAAACAATTTGTTTTCTTATATAGAAATTTATACATATTTGAAAATTATGCTTATTATTTGATTCAGCAGTTTCTCACCATCTTTCTATTTATTTGGGCATCGACAGCTTTTTTGTTGTAAAGAAAAATGATATACACTATAAAATGGAATACGATATACAATATTACTCACCACATTTATCTTGGACGTTGTCTATTATACATTAAAACATATATAATCGAGAAATAGTAAAATAAAGCTAACTAAAATTGCAAGACTATAGGAATTTATCATAAAACAAAATCTTGTGTACCTATGCACATAATGAGCAATTGCTTGTGTAAAAGTTACTTGTGGATCAGAAATCTTGAGAGAAGAAAGATAGGAGAGACAGAACACTGAAATTTATTTTTAAATTGTCCTTTTTTGTGAAATAAGAAGTAAAATTAATTCATCCAATAAAATCAAGAAATATTTTCTGTCTAAAAATATATGATAATTGAAATAAAAGTATTTCAAAAAAAATAATTTAAATGAATGCAATTCAGATCGCAATATAATTACATAAATACTTTCCCAATAACTTAAGATGTGTCTTAATCAAAAGCAATTAAAACTTTCCAATTCGAGATACGCTAGTGTATCACGAAATAAAACAGCTGTTAACCTTAAAATACAATTATTTGGCTAAAGATTGCTTTGAACTTTTAATTAGTTATTGAAATCTTTAACTATCAATAGTTTTAAATTAATGCGTTTTTGTAATTTAAAATTAGTTAATGCTTTCAAATTAATCATACCTTGGTTATTTATTTTACCAAGTTATTTATTTTTAGAAAATATTGATTTATAGTGGAATAAGAATGTTTATTTTATAACTTCAATAATTAATAATATAATGTTTTCTTCAAAAATCAAACAACTGGACATACCGATAGAAAAAGTTTCAAATTATTTCCTGATACCAATTTTTCTATGTATCAAATTATTACTTTTAGTATATAATTAAGAGCAAAATGCGTATAGATCATAATTCTTGACAATTTTAAAAATAATATTTAATGAATTAATTTTTCAATTACAGACTAGAAAGTTTAGAGGTAGAAGTTTTTATTCAAAAAAGATTCAAATTGCCAAGAAATAATATTGAATAAGTAAAAGATGGAGGCATCAAATTCACATATAATCAATATTTTATTTTAAAGCATAATACATTTATTCTACATTTCCACACATTATTAAGAATACATTTTATTTTTCTATATTTATGATTATGAGAATCATTTGAGTAAAAATTGTGTATTGAAATAAAACTGGTTTTTTATTCTTCGCAATTTTTACAAAATTTAACTCAAATTAATTTATCGGAAAGTATGTATATCTTAAGGATATTTATTGTTTACAAAATATACTTAATGTATATTTATCAGAATTTAAACCCCTACAAAGATTTATTTTTAATTAGGTACCATTGTGCAAACAATATTAAGCAGTTCAATAATATGAAATAGTAGCAGTTTTAAATACATCACTAAATGAAGCGGAAATAACATACTGCTGAACAATTTACATATTTTAAAAGCACGGAAAATAAATATCTATTACCACATCGTATACAAGTTTTGTTCTCCTATTTTACTTCAAACTCTCAAGAAAAATAACACCGAATTATTGGAAATCCATTGTCATATCTTTGATCTTACAAAACAAGTAAAAAGGGGGAACATATATAACTACCACACAAATTAAAATTATCATTTATTTTAATGAATTTAACTGACAGTTATTGTTCAAAATCTTTTTAAATTTATTTTAAATGCCTAAATTTAAGCTGTAGTACATGGAGAAAATGAAACAATGATAAAGATTATTTAAACATAATGACATATTTGCTAATGATTTTTTGGGCAAAATCATTACTTACCCAAACCTATTTTAAATTGGTTATTGAGAAATAAAGTGTGTGCGTGCCATGCTTTCAAAATAATGTTAATTATGCTCGGTTAAATACATCATCCTAGATATTTCATTCATTTAACAAGAAATTGCAACTTTTTTTTTTTTTTTTAATGTGTGCACTCCTGTCAAAATACAGATAATTTATTTTAGTATGTGTACATTTTTAATGGTATATGATGGATTTATTCTATTTCTCAAAGAGTAGCTTTATCTATGAAAGTATTGTATACAAGTATTTGAAATACTAATTTACATATAACGCCGTAAGAGTTTTAAATTTGTTTTTAGAAAACAATAATAACTTCCTTAAATGAATTTCAAAATAACAAATTTTATATTATATATATATATATATATATATATATATAT
>JAPDSC010004041.1:0-33299 GCA_026290005.1 Latrodectus geometricus | reverse complement strand
ATATAGATCATGATGAAAATACATTAAGAAATACAGAAAATATGAAAATTCTTAAGCAATTTAAGTATGTGGATTAATTCTAAGAAATTATGTTTTTAAATGGAAAAACATCTGTATAAAGTAAAAAATTTCAATAGTTTGAAAAGAAATTTAAAAAAAATAGAATCATTCATTTTTACTATTCAAAATAGATCACTTAAGGACTTTTCAAAAAGAATAGAAGCAGTAGAATTATTTAAAAATAAGTGAGGTAAATTTTTCAGAAAAGGTCGTTTTTCATCGCTTGAGGAAAATCGCATCTGCTTATGGTTTGATCTATATAACATTTTATCTTTCAAAATGGCTTTCAAATTATATAAATTTGTATCAATATTTCAACTGCTTCAAATCAGATATTCCACTCAATATATCTTCTCTTTTCTTTCTTTTTAAACTATTCTTGGTGTTTCATGAGTGGGTAGTTTAGAATATATACAGCTCATTTAAATAGAAACATGTATCAAGATGTTTAATAAAAAGTTCTAAAATAAAGTTCTAAGTCGTATGGCATATAAATATTATTTGAAACTAAAAACACATTATTTAGAAACGTATTTTTTTATGTTCATGACATATATCATTTTATACTTACTTTATAGAATGTATCTATGTATGCATCTATATTTCTCTCTCTGTATATATATATATATATATATAGAGAGAAATATAGATACATACATAGATACATTCTAAAAAATATATATATAATTATATATAAATATAAGAAATTTAACAAAAAAGAAACAAAACATATTATATTGTAATGCTGTTCACTAGTCAATAATCAAAAACTTATTTGACAGTGTTTTTGTCATTTAATGTTCAAAATAAGAAAATTTATTGCTTAATTTATTGTGTTACTATTGAAACATTTCTAAATTTTATTTGTATTTTAAAACGATATAACGCTAAAAATGTCCAATAATGTATTTATTTAACAATGAATTTCATAGAGGCATTGAAAATATTCATATGATATTAAAAATGTTTAAATACGTTGAAAATATAAATGATGAAAAAAAACTAAATGCTCACCAGATTTTTTTAATCAAAGTATTGTCCAATGGAGTAAGTTTAAAAATATTTAATTTTTAAATATTATCTAAATAATTGTTAAAAGCTGAGACAATTAAGTATCAGCCAAAACATAAGGAAAAAACGCATTTCAAATAATGAAGTTTAAATTCAGAAGGCAATAAGTAACAGAAATAGTAAATAATGAGACCAATAGTTAAATATTTACATAAATGTAATCATAATTCTAAAAAATTGAGATTTGAGTTGGAAAAAAAAAAATGAAAAAAGAAGTTGTCAAAAAACATAATGAAGATTGATAGCGTGTAAAAGATTTTAAGTATGGAAATTACAGAAAAAAAGTATTTTTAATAAACGACATTGCTGCACAACTTTTTACATGTGGTTTGGAGGCATAAAACAAAAACTTTTAAATGAGGAAAGAAATAAGCATAAGCTTTTCTGTTTGCTAAATTGCTTCTAATAAGACCTTTTGGCATTCTAAGGCTATTTTTATAAGTTATATTAAAATAGGTCATATTCAAAATTATGGTCTATTTCAAAATTAAGTATTTTTTTCATTTACTCAATAAATGCGAAAAACGAAATTTGTATTCCTTGAAATGGATTTAAAGGACTTAATCTCTGAAGAAAAGGAGTTACTTAAAATATATCTTACGTAAGTATATTGCAAGTTAATCACTCAAAATAAAGTATTAGTAAAAAGCAACTATTAGCAAAAATTCTCAGTTTTATATTGTTACTTTGCAATTGTTTCCATTAAAATAAGATTGGCCAAAAAATATTATTCATTATATACGCTTTTACTTTTTCTGGTGTCATTTTTGAAGCCGTGAAAGCATATTTAAAACCCCCAACATTTTAGGACAACTTCGTTCATCCGATTACAGTTGTAGTAAGAAGATTGAAAATTTAGTTTCAAGGGAATGTATTTAATTGTTTTCATTTGAATAATATTTTTATGCTTTTTAAAGTTGTAAAATTTAATTACTGTTCTTGTATTCATGTAGATTCGCTAAATTTTTTGTTGTTGGATATGGTATATTGAATAATTTAAGCTCTCCAACTTTGTTCTCAATCAATATTTATGACATTTTTTTCAAAAAAATATACTACAACTTACAAATTCTTATAGCTAAAATTACAACTTATAAATATTCTGTACTGTTATCCTGTAGATGGTTTAAAACTGTTCAACCAGTAAGGAAATTATTTGTAAGCATACATCTGAAGTTAATTTTTTATTAAGGTCTGGTGTTTGAGGAGTTACATACTCAGTGAATCTTTCAAAAACCAATTATAGTTTTGATAATTTCATAATTGAAATTCTTAAATTAAATTTTTATTTGATTATCAAAAACGTTAGCAATATATTTGGATTTTAAAGAGTATTATTTAAATGAAAATTATAATACCTTTTAAACTTCTACTAATTTAGATTTCATTACTTAAAAATATTCTGTACTCATTTTACTAGATCCAGAAAAAGTGTTTCGAGTTTAAAAAAATAATATGCTGCAGGATCACAATCTTTAAGTCACTAGTTGCCAAAACAGTCATAAAAGTCATAAAAATAGTAATAACTCTTCCAAAATTATTGGAGTGGAGTATGTTGGTAAGTTAAAAAAGCTGAACAATATGATATTGTGAAAAAGTGTGGCACTGTATTTGGAATATGTCATTTGCGAGGAGAATAAAAATAGATCTTTCGTAGAAAGGCGGCATTTGCCACCACAGTCTGAGTTAGAAATCTATTATAGTGAAATTGTAACAATAGCATTCATGCATCATTTGACCGTACAATTTTGATGATAAGCTATAGGAAGACTAGAGGCAGGACAATATCAGATAGAAGTGTCTAGATGGTTGAATATGTATCCGTCTGTGATTCATTTACTTTGAAAACAATTTCTAACCATGGATTCTGCATCCAAGCGGTTCAGCTAGCGATAAATACGCACTACCATGAATGTCAATGACCGATATTTGTAATTATGCGCACCAAGGAATAAAGACGCAACACTGGCTGAAGTCAGGTATTTCCTCGTTGAAAGCTTCGAAAGGTTCGTATCCAGATCAACCTTCGTCGAAGGTTTCAAGAGTATGATATTCATGCAAGGGGACCAGTTATTTGCGTTCTGCTGAAGTCACATCATTGGAACGTTTACAACAGGAAAATCAATATGTCTGCTGGATACATTATCCATGGAGGGCTGTTCTCTTTAAGAATGACTCAGGTTTAGCCTCTAAAGTGAGAGTAGGCAAATTTCCATTTGGAGAGAATATGGAACTCATTTTCATTTATCAAACATCCATGAAAAAGATCCACATGGATCACCCAGCTCCTATGTTTGAAGTGGTATCTCTTTGGGTAGCCGCACACACCTCCATGTATTTTCTTACGGAAATGTTAATACTGATATTTATAGAGATGATATCCTGTATGATTATGTGTGTCTTTATGTCGGGACTACAGATGATGACTTTGTGCTACAGAATCATACTAATAAACCACACTGGGTTCACATTATGAATACTTAACTTGTGCAGGAACCAGCGGATCTTAAGCCAATCGTACATGTTTGGGACGTTTTATTACAAAGCGTATCTACTCTCAATCCTCTTTTTTGGACCATATCTACGTTTTCAGTTTCTTTGGAAGAGCAATGGCTCACAACTACTATATAATCAATAGGCCTTTAATTGAGAGCATCACACATCCCTGCATATGCTCATTGATTCTCTGGGGGATCATACCCCTTATTAAAAGTACTTTCCCCATACCAAACTTACACTTCTCATTCGTATATATATACTAATTTTTATAACACCATATTTATCTGGTAATTTCCTTTTATGCTATTTTGTACCTTCTTAAGTGTTGTATAACGTGTATAAGTTTCACTATATTCCATTATAACCTTTTTGCATTATATTTCTTTTTGTAATTTTTCTTAACTTTATGATAACCAGAGTATTATAGCAGCACTAGTTTTGTCTTTTGCGACTTTCTGATAATTTGTAAGAACTTTGATGTTATCTAGAAACTATTACGATGAGATATTTAATCCTTATTTATATTATTACTGATTTGTCAACTTATTTACAATAATTACAACTACATTTCCTTCAATATCTCTGTCACTCTAAAAAAAATCAGTTGGTTAGTAAGGCCCTATAGAGAAACAAAAATACATATATTGAATTTTAGTTTTAAAAATATTTTCTAAAGATATTTTTTATATGCACGAAAATGTAATTAATTAGATATTTTAAATTCGGAAGATTATGCATTGTTTGAAATTTTTAATTTGTTATTAATAAACAAAATAATCATTTCTTCCATAAAAAGAAATATATAAATTCTATTTACTGGAACAACATTTTTTCTTCTGACTTGACTTATAAATTACATATTTGAATAAAATTGTAGAAAATATGCATTCACACTTTGATACTGTTTTATTTGAAAGAAAAGAAAGATAAAATGATTTGATTGCACAAACAGGACACAATGTTTAACATAGGTAAAAAAAAAAAAAAAAAAAAAACATGTGAACTGAAAATCTACTTGTCATACGCGACAACATTTTTCCACGGTTTGATAGTCAGTTTTTACGTTTTGTCAACAATTGTAAATTAACCAAAAATAATAATGGAATTTTCTTTAATATTTAATTTAAAAAAACAGGTAATATTTGTCTTTGTCACGTGATTTTCTCTTGTTAAGTACCATTAATTTTTATTTGCTAATTGACATTTTAATTGAGTTTTGTTGAAATACATCATTATTCCCATGAATCTAAAACTTGGAATGATTTTACAGAACAAGAGATTGACACAATAGATGTCGGTTGACACTGTATTAATTTATCATCACTTCAAAGATAAATCGAAATTTTGCTATTTCCAATAATAATCACTATCACCATTATTTTAAGATTACTGTAACATAAGTTTTGGACAATTTTTTGTATTGCAAATTGTTTCAATGCTATCTTTTGTAAATAGTTTTATAAAAAGGTTATTGCTGATTATATAATGCAAATACGATATTTTCGTATCGAAATGAATTTTATTTCCTTTTAATTGAGAAATTTACATGACCCAGAACAAATTGTCTTTTAAGGATTTAATCGGTGCACCATGCGTGAGAAACTATTAAAGAAGTAAGCTTGATATTTTATTGAAAAAATATAGTTTTGTCAGATACGGTGACTAACACGTTTTTGTGCGCAATAGTGATAAATTTATGTGTGATCTACACTATTGCCTATCTATTATTTGATAAAGTGTAAGCAAACCATTATCAATCTCAGTTATCTTTACATTGATTTATATGGGAATATTGCAGTATTAAAACGTTTTTGCTTTAATCAATGATCTGGTGATACACACATGATACTAAAATGCATAAAATCTGAATAACTGCACTATTTCTTAAGAATTAATGAACCTTAAAATTGGATCCTTAAAATTTTTACAAGATCAAATACTCTTAGATCTTTACTCTTATTTACTCTCGATTTCTATAATAACGTCATAGCCTGTCCTGATCTTGTCCTGCATTTTAATTACATTATTTGCAAGACATTGTGTAACATTCGCAATACGAATCTATCACAACACAAAATGTGTGTGAGGCCATTAACTCTAAATCATTCAAGATAATATATTTCAATTGATTTTAATAAATTTGTCTAAATTGAAGAATATGTAAAATTTTAATTTGAGATAAGTCCTAGTAAATTTAAATGCTTATAAGTTATGCAAATGTTAAAACTTAAACTGATTTTTAAAGATAGATAAAATATTTCATCTCAAACGAGAATTTATTTTTATTTCATGTTTATTGAAAAAGTGTATAAAAATATGTTTTTGATTAACGAAATGGCAAAACTGTTTGGCAATTTGTTTTCAAAACATCACATTTTATCAAGAAATCAAATTTGCTTAACATTCAGAGAAAAAAAAATCCAAAAGTTTGAATTATTTTTGAATTACATAAATTAACTTGAATTAGAAATTTTAAAATAAATAGTATTGACTTTTGGTAGTTATTACTGCAAAACATTATTTTTATAAAAGTTGTAAATAAAATTTATTAGAAATGCGTTTAATGTTCTTAGAATACTTTTATTAACATTCAAAACTGTTAAAAAAATTCTGTTATAGTATTATATTCTATATTTTCTGTTATAGTATTTTTATATATAAATTAATGTTTTCATTTGTCCGGCAAAATATTACTTAAAAGTTTCCTCAAACCTCTCACAATAGTATTGAATTTAACATCACTAAAAAGAAACATTTTAATGTCTTATTATGGACGTTTACATTGAATTTAACCAGAAATTTATTTACTTCAGCCTATTGAAGTAATAAGTATTTTTTTATGATTTCTTAAGCAAATAAAAATAATATTTTAACACTTATTAGTTACTATTAATTTCCGTCATCTGTCAAGAGAAAACTACTTTAAAAAGAGATTTACATGCCATATCTTCAAAGTAGTTTCTTTTATTTTATAGGGTAATGTAAAAGTTGTGTCAAAGCACGTCAAGCGAAAATGCTTAATTAACTTCAATAAAAGAATAAAAAGTTTAATTAAAAATAATTCAGATTTTCACAAACTAAATTAAGGCATATGAATCTGTGAAAACTCAAACGGAAACAAAAACAAATGTTTAACATTGTTGTCTTTTATACCAATTAAATATGTACAGATAAATATAAAAGTGTGCTGTACGGATTGTAATTTTTAAACTAATATTTTAGCTAATTAATAAACCATTTATTAATATATTTGAAACAATTATACTATTTTTAGAATTACATTTTTATTTGTTAGCCTATAAATGAAAAAAGTGATATTATACAATGTTATTCTTACATGGAAATATTTAATTAACTTATGGTCAGATATATCTTATAGAACTTCAATGCATAATATGTTTAAATTTGTCACAAACAATATTTTCATGATGCGCTGAAACTGATAAAATTAGAAGCATGCTGATTTTACATGTTTCTAATTTTATCAGCTTTGATTTGAATCATTCAATTATGTATACAAATATTATATATACGAATGAGTAGCTTATACATGCTATTACAAATCACAGTAATGAATAACAGAAAAGTTTACAATGTTGTTTGTGAATTAAGATTACGTAGAAGTAAGAATAAATATTATTGATTTGGCATACAAATAGACGCTTCTTTGGCGTGTCTTTGGTGTTAGAGGGCTAAAAAAATCACACGTTTGAGATGAAAGAATTTTAATTTGTTGTTTAGTTAAAATATAATTCCAGAAAAATTTAATGTAACGAAGAAAGCTGTAAAATACTGAAGTCATTAAATGAAGTGTTTAAGTCAAAACAAGCAGGGACCCGTGTTGCTTCAATGCTAAAGCTTATCGTTATCCTAAAGCAGGATTCTGAATTACAGTAATTTTGAAAACGCTATTTGGAAAGGAAGACATGCTTAATTCAAAGTACTTAAGGCTGCTATAATATACTAAGAGATACTGATTTTTGGTCTAGTAAAAGAAGAAATTGATGTGAAGAAAAATTGTCAGAGAAGCAATGTAATTCAATGTGTTAAAAAGAGAACAACGTTAATATTGCATGAATCATATATTCTTTTATTGTTGTAGCTAGATGTAAGGACAAATATTAGGCTGTAAAACTCTAGGCTGTTAGAGGCGCAGGATGAAATATTTACCGAAAATGAATATTACGGATATCTGTGATTTAAACATAATGCAATCTCCAATCATTGTACCTGCATAATATGATGTTCTCGGCAGTAATTTTTCAATATTGCTTCATAGCCATTGAAAATTATTTGCTCCGTATGACCATCACCACAGTCAATTTTACGGCAATCCGAATAATTGCTACGAGAATCTCGCACAAGTTAACTTTTTTTATGCAAGTGTTAGTAAATCAATTTAATTCATGATTTTTTTTCACAGCAATCATTATGATTACAAATTATTTAGAAATTTATTAGGATTTCTAACTGAAGAAAATAAGATTCATATGAATAATTTTAATTTAGGATTTATATATTGTAAAATTTATCTTAATTTCAAAGATAGATAATGGCCTAAAAGATATTGATAGTCGTAATCCATAAATGAAAACAATAAGTAATTAATGTTGCAATTGTTCCTAAAAAATGTTCATATCATATTTCCCAGTTTTTAAAATCAAAACAAAACTGATTGCCTTAGTTCTGAATCTATATTTTTTTTATTTTTGATTCAAATAAGCAGCTGTGGATTGAGCTTATTCATTCTAAAATTTTCGTTCCGTACCACCAATTTGTTTAATGGTATAGTTAGTATTTTAGAGACATCTTTTACACAGAAAATATCAGTTTTCACAAACGTTTTTTTGATTTCACATTCTTTCTACAACTCATAAACTCAACATATTGGAAGTAAAAGTTTCACGGCACAATAAAGATAAAATCTGAACCTCCTTTCTAACAGATCGAGAAGCTTGTTAGTATATATTTGTTTCATAGATATCAGTGTGGAATACATGTTTTTTTTTTTTTATTTTGCATGCATTTTTTTTATAGGAATGAAATAAGATAGCCTTTGCTTTTCAATTATTGTGACCATAGAATGAAATATTATGCTTAGAAAGCAAATTGTGCAATAACTGAAATTGTGAAGAAATGACAATTTTATTTTTCTTACCAATATTTTATAGCAATCTGTTGATTGAACTGTAACAGAAAAATATATATCTGCTTCTGACTTTTAAAAAAATAAACATATGATTTAAAGTAATCAAATATTTTTTCTGTAAGATATGTTAAAATTGTTAGATTTCGAAATAACTAATGTCTTCATAAAGGATTGTTTTTTATAAAACTTTAAAAGCTCATATATAAATGTATCCTTCTACAAGTAGTTTGACTAAGCATTAAATGAATACAGTGCATTATCGTCAAAAATATTGAAAAGTAAAATATATCAATAAAGATATTCCTGATGAATGAGCTGAATGCAGTTTGACTCAATCTCATTAAAAACATTTTGAAACATTTTCAAGCCTGAAAATACTTAACATACATTTTGTACAAACATATGATAAGTATATACTTATCATATGTGTGTATTTGATTAAAGTATAACGGATCTTTAAAAATTAAAAGTATTGTTAAAGAAACTTTAAAAGAATGAATTAATTTTTTATTGAATGAAATAATCTGTGGAGTAAAACCTATCATTGATATTTTAAGAAATAACACTTTTTGCTTCAAATAACCTTGTGAGCAGAACAACTCGGAATGATAATCTTTATTTGTTGCTGTTTGAAATATAATGCCAGTATTGCATTTAATGAATGTAAATAAAATATTGTAACATATTACATTTCCGAATTCATTTCAGAGCTCATAATTTGTAAGCATCTTGTTCGAATCTCTCTCTCTCTCTCTAAATCTTCTAATATTATATTTATATGCCAACATATTATAACAAAGAATATGAAACATTCTAGTTTAAAATCTACTTACTTTTTAAGCAGATTTCATAAATATATTTAAAAAATTGAATGAATAATAATACATATATTGGAACATTAAGCCGACTTTGACAAGAAGTACCTCCTCAGAAAATCAGAATTTTTTTTTGATAACGAAAATTATTTTTTTCAAGCATTAAGCTTTTTTTTTAACAAAAATCTTTTAATGGATTTACACTGAAAACAAACTGAATTATTAGTGTGATATGAATGTATCGATATTCTGGATGAAAACTTATAAACTTATCAATAGTTAACACTGATTGTTGTATGTAGTTCAAGAAATGATCAGTTTAATATTTATCGAACAGTAACATAATCAGTGATTGCTAATATGAAGATTTCGTGGATTCTAATCACCTTTCTCTATTTCCAACACATGATTTAAGCATTTTATTCCTAATTTTTTTTTTTATTTTCTTATTTACAGTTAATCTGTCAAAAAAAATCATTATAGTATATATAGTAAAAAACATAAAAAATCATTACCATTTACAGGAAAACTACAACTATTGAAACTTATCTGTATAACATCATTTGAACCTTAGAAGTGATATTGTTAATCTGCTTACAGTAATTAAATTAATAATATGAAAGGCAAACCTTGTTTACAATGTCATCTTGTACATAAAAAATGCGTTTCAAATATGCGTACAATATGTAATTGAAATAAGCACTATTATAAGTCATACTAAATATCTTCCATTGAAATTTTAACATCTAAAAATTAACTAACATCTAACAACAATTCAAATATAAGTATTATATAATTTATAAGAATAATGATTTCAGTATTTTAGAATTATCTTGAATATCTTTTTCTACTGAAAATCTATTTATAATTGCATAAATATTGATTAATTTCAAACTAGCTCACACTTTTAAAAACATCGCGAAATAATAAAGAAAGGTTTGATCTTGTTTCAGTTACGGTAGCTGCTTCTTTCCTTTTTCGTTGTAACCCTTTCAAATTTCTTTTCGGTACTTCTCAAGGAGTATTAACAGTGACAAGCTGGATATCAAGTAAGAATGAAAGTGTAATAGAATTTTCTGCAACGAGAGAAATAAGGTATTTCTTTCTCAATCAAGTCATAACGACAACTAAAAGAAATACATATAAAAAAATGAAATATTCTAAGAATTTGTATATAAAATCAAAAAAGAAATATTGTTTATTTTATTATTGTTTTACTTAAAGTTTGGAAAAAAAATGTAAGTAAGTAAAAAATAATTTTTATTATTATTATTATTTCAATTTTATAAATTGTTTTAAAAAATGCCTTCCAGAAATTCAATTAAAAATGATTAATTAGAGATAATTGGGTGCTCTGAAAATCATTTTTAATTTACTTATACCTTATGAATTTCTTATGAAAAGTGGAATGAACTAAACAGGAAATTTAATTTATTAAATTGTAGGTTATAAAAATCGTAAATGTTTATTTCTTTGCTAAGAGAGATACTTTAAGAAATAAATTGTGAAAGATTATTTCCTCTTCTACTGTTTAATTTTAAAAATAAAATAACATTCAATTTTCAATTCTTGTATCATGTATTACAAAATAACAATGTTGAATATTGTGATGAAAATCCCATAAAAATATACGAGAACAGTATTTGACAGGATAAAAGAAATTCACCACAAATCAACATCTATGTTTATCATTTGAGATTCGAGAGGCATTTTGGGAAAATATTCATGGCTACAAAAGTTTGCTATAGGAGATTTATCTTAAGAGTGACATGTTAAATTGACATACAAAATTTAAAATCATTTCAACCTCATTACTTCAAAATCACATACATATTCATGAATAATATAATTTTAAAATTATTTTAAAGTAATTTGAAAACAAGTATTTGTTTTTAAAGTGATATTTATTAAATAGAATCAATTTATTTAATAGAAAAGCATCATTCACATATTAAATTAATTTTATTATATATATATATATATATATATATATATATATATATATATATATATAATTCTATTTTTCTTGATAACATTCTCTTATTTTTTTGTAATTATAGTTATCAAATGTTAATATCACTTTTCAGTTACATTATTTTTATAAAACATATCAATGTTATAAGCAATACTATAATTTTAGAAAAGAAAATGAGAATAGTTTAAAAACATAGTAATAATTAAGTAAAAATGATATCTGATAATATACCAATATATAACTCATAATGTGTAAATGCATTAAGAAATTTTAATAATTAAAAATACTGATTTTGTATCGTTATAGTATCAGAAATAGCAATATTTTTATTATTGCTTTAAAAGAAGGAATTTCGTCTTATGTCCATGGTAGTACTATAAATTTTTTCTAACTAAAAAGTCTTAAATTCATGTAATAAAACATGACAATGTTTAATAATAATTATATGTTTTTATCAATCTATGATGTATCTTTAATTTATGATGTCACATTAAAAGAAGAAATTAATTCGTTAATCATAGAAAAGATGGATTCATTTATTCCAAATGATTCTGTGGTACATTTTAATGATTTCAACTTGAAGAGAATGTATTTTTTTTCACCCTAATCACTTGGTTTGTTTTAAAAGACGGTTTTTTTCTAGGTATAAATAACTACTTCTTATTTGTTTATTTGGAACAACGCTTTAGAAAAGAATGAATGCACGAAATAGAAAATATCATTATTTACTAAATTTTAATCTAGTGTAAAATTAACCATATTGTATTTTGTTAATATTGTCATTGAAATTATTATGTAATTATGATACTAAGCATGGGTGATCTATTGCTAAAATTTAAGATCATTGGATGTTATCATTCCTTATCTTATATGATAAGAATAAAATAATTATCATAAATATAATGATAAATATGTCTACACAATATGGACATATTTATAATAATATTTTCAATATAAAAAATATTACTATAAATATTTGGTAATAAATATTATTACTTTAAAAATTAGTCATTATGATAAATAAATTTAAATAGTAATATTATTTAAATATTAGTATTTATAATTTTAAATAAATTATTTTGTATTATAATGAAAAACAATTTGTTATGATTTGTTCATTGAAAATTCATTATTTATCCATTAATTGGTGAGTGAGTTTGTGAATAATTAATGAATATAACTAAATGAGAAATATTACTTTTCTAGGCTATTTTGCTTAAAATTTGAAAATACGTTGTCGAATGAAAATGCACTGTGCACAGTATCATTTGTTTTCTTTTCTCTCATGACGTAATAAGTAAATCGAGATGAAGGTGAAAATGTAACTCAGAGGGAGGGAATTGAAAATAAGTAGGAAAAAAACAACGAACTGAAATTATTTGAAACAATTTGAATTTATATTAGATTTCTCGTATTCTTGATATAAGAAAGGACCTATGCAATTTTTACTAGCGTTTAAAGTTATATAGACGATAATACTGTTATAATCTTCGACAATCAAGAAAAATTTAAATTTAATTTTTCTGTTATTTTGTGATCCTAAAATTTAATTTTACTGCATAATTTACTTTCTTTTTCTTTACACTTTACGAATGTTTTCAATTGGTATAGTCGTAAAAATACAATATACTATATTAACTGAAAAAATATTATTTTACTTACTATATGATATAAACAACTCCAAGTTATAGTTAATATATAAATAAACCTGATTTAAATTATAAATTTTTAACATTATTAGATAACTCGGTATTAATTCAATAAAATGATAACTATATCAGTCTATTAGCAAAATTAGATTATTATTATTATGAATAAATTAATTAGTTTTAATGAAATTTCCTATTCATCATTATTTTCTTCATTAATTTCTTTTTATGTAAAATTTACACCAAAATATAATTTTCATTTCATTAACTCCTATTTAGATATTTGCTTCATAGTGATTCTTTTTTTAAATTCTAGAAAACTATACCACAATTAACACAAAAATTGAAAAATATTAAGGAATTTTACGATTTATAAAATTTAAGGAAATAAAATCTTATGAAAGAAATAATAAAATTTATATAGTTAAAAAAGTATTGAACTATATATTACTTTTGATACTTTTCATGGTACATTTATGATAAAAAATTTGAAACATTAATATCATTACGAAAGTTGCTTTCAAGATAACTTGAAATAAATATATTTGGGAAATTTGAAGTTACAATTGGCAAATGAATCCTTATTTGATTCAATTCAAAATTTAATTTTTTATTTTTTCCTATCACATTTATTCAAAAAGTTGCTAGTGAGACTTATTTATTTCGGAATATTAAATTTCGTACTTTAATTTTTAATAAAAAAAATGCTTCATAATTTAATTTAAAAAATATGTCTCTTCCAAAATTGGGTTTTCAAATTAAATGCAATATGGATTATATATGATCTAAAATTTAATCATATTTATAAAATCAGAACTTTCCTTAGTTGGTTCACTCAGGTTACAAATTTACGTCTTATTATTTCAGAAACAAGTGAGGAAAAGGAAAGTTTGTTTAATTCTATCCAGGTTTAAAAGTATTTATATCTTACAAAGTTTCTGTATTTAAATTTCATCACCTTGAACTCACGTTTAAACTAATTTAATTTAAATCATGACATTTTCAATTTATTTTGGCAAAATATATATACTCAGTGAAATCCTAATAGAAACTCGTATTCTGAATTAGGCAAAACTGTTTCAATTTTCCAAATATCAAGTGAAAAGTCAATAATTTGTATTCCGAATAGAATTTTTCTTGTATACATATCTATATCTTTTATTGATCTATTATATAAATTAGAAATATCTTCATAGTAACAGTTATAATCTCTCTGGTTAAAATAATTTATTTAACTTACTTTATTCCAATTTTATTGCAATAATGTTTGTAAAACGTATTGATTGATTGAAAAATGTCCATATTTTGTAACTGTAATTCTAAATTTCTATTATTAATTAGTTTCTTCAATGAATGCATCGAATGGAGCTTATAATTTTGTATACCCTAAAGTATATTTTTAAGAAATAGTTTTATTCAAAGGAAATAATTATAAATGCTTAAAAAATATGTATCATCATTGAATCTATTTGCATTATAAAACTAAAAGTTGTACTTAAAAATATAATTAGTTTTTAAAAAATTTTAAATTTTCTTGACTATTAGAAATAATCTTGAAATATCTTTATTTTATTTTCTACAACTCAAAATATTATGAAAACATAATAAAAAATAATAAATTAAAATTATTTACAAGGGAACACTTTAAAGATCGCTATTTGATCATTCCTCCTAGCAAATATAATACTTAAGTTGATTCATGTAAGCAATTATTTTAATGCGACTGTTAATTTTCTGGATATTTACTGTAATTTGTCATTACCTCTAAGCAATATCTGAATTGTAATACCTACATACCTTTTCTAATGCATTTAAAAATAATTTTAGAATAGCCTCAATATTGTAATTTAATTTGCTGTATAAAACAAAATATGTTGTATCTATTTAAGGATATTACATTATTAAAATCGTATTAAAATTTTATGATAATAACTTACCTTTTGGGTAATAACTTTCATTTAGTTTTAACTTTTGGAAAAAAAATTAATTTATTGTAATTAATCAAAGAAATATCATCATAGCATTTGAATTTTTTAGATAATGATATCTGCTTTAATGTTTTCAAAACTTATATTACTTTTAATTTTATGTATTCTACTTCTTCAAACATTTGCATTTAAATTAATGTAATAAACAGTTTCAAAATGTTTTCTCTCAATGTGAATTTAATGTCATTTTGAAACATAATGTAAATATACTTTTTTCCACTTTACAATTTGGGAGAAATACTATGAAAAGTATGCATAGTGCCCCTAAGATAAATGTACAAGTACTTGTTTTTCCAGCTATTATTTAAAACATTGTGTTTCTTTTTTAAACAACTATTTGATTCAGTGTCAATAATGTTGATGATTATATTGCTCTGATTGCCACAGGAATGACGCTTAATCAGTTTTTTTTAATTTTTCCTCAGTTAAAATATATAAGAATTTACTATTTGTTATTAGTTTACTATATAGAATTTGAGACTAACAAGTTTCAATTCAAAACCGTACGTTTGAGGGTTTGATATATACTATTAAATTTAATTGAATCAAACGATGTAATTGGTGTCGCTGAGTTCATGACACTAGATAGTGATAAAAAATATAACAAAATGTATAATGCATTCTTCCAAAAAATACTTTTAAATAGAGATATTAATTACAAATTAAATAAGTTATTGATATAATTGAATGCATTTTCTAGATAATTAAACTATTCTTTTTAAATAATATTAAAGCTTTGTTTTAAAAAATGGGTATTATATAATAATATTAGAATTAAACAATGAAGAAATTAATAATTTCTTTCAAATCTTTTGATATTTAATATCGTTTTAAATCATCCAAAAATATAAATATATTATACATAGAATATTATGAATCTAAACTTTTTATGCTATTTCTTTTTATATATCTGTATATATGAACAAAAAGTTGACTTAAATACCTAAATTTTATTACTCGCGTTATTTCCAAAATGACATAATATTTATTTTGCTTATTCACCCTATGTTGAAATGTTAGTATGTATGAAAGGATATAAATAATTATTTTTAATATTGCATTTAAGAAATATTTTATTTAGCAATAAACGTTATTTATCAAGTCAAATGAAAAAGTTTGTTAGCTAACTAAATTAGCAACGAAGTTACAATTTTTTATGTTTCAAATAAAATATAAAAATAGCCTATTACAAATGAAAATTATTTTAACTATTCTTTTTAAAAGCAACATTATTTCTTCTACAGAAAAAAGTTTACAGAAAATATTTTCGAATAAATATAGAGACAATATTGTACTATGTTGTCATAGTCTGCTCAGCACAAAGGTAAAAATTAATTATCAATAAAATAAAATAATTTTTTTAACTTATGCATAGCAAAATTTAATTATATTTGTATACAAATTTGAGTTGCAAAACTAATTATTAAGTCAAGTTTAAAATCTTTGAAATTTCAGTTGCTTAATATATATCAAAAGAAGTTTTGTGTGTATATATTTTTAAAATGTTTTTACACAAAAAATGTATGGAATATTATATAGGAACACTTTTATATGATACCAATTATAATAAGATTAAGTCTTTTGATACAAAAGTTGGAATTGATGTTATATGATGACAGATACATCAAATGTCGTACTATAATCATAGTACGACTTCCATATAATCATAAGTCTTATGAATTCTATATGACATTGATTAAAAATGTACCATTAAGAATAAACTGAACACAAATAGCATATAAATACAATAACGTTATGAAAAATATTAATATGTTAACAATATAATAAACAATTTTTAACTTAATTGTGCATTTTAAAAAAAACAATTTGATAAATTAATACTAATTCATATTATGGAATAAATTCTAAAATTTATAAGTTATTAAAACCTTTAAGGATTTAAATCGATTTTTAAGCATTTAAAGTTTACAATTTGTCAAAAGTTTGCCTTGTTTTCACTGCTAATGGTTAATAAATATATGCTAGTTCCTAAACAATTATGAGTCTAATAAAAAAGCAAGGTGTTAAATGTACTTACATTCACAAAATAATTTCACTTAATTTACACACTCACATACTATAAGAGAGAGGGTCACACATCATTGGTTAAAACTATTTTTTATCTTATGTCATTATGTATGATAGAGACAGACAAGTAGTGAAAAATACCTCAAAGGTGTTAGTGTACTAACCATCAACTATCACACATATAGATCAATTTATCAAAAATTTTAACATAGATGAACACGATTTTCATAAATATAAGGAAATTCTTATTTGACACCACTAAGGAGAATAATTCACGTAATATCAGATAAGATGGATTAAAGGCAACACTTTCGAAAGGACTATTAATAAAAAAGATCATTTATTTGTGTCAAGCCTCGGTTATTTTAATAGCACTGAAATATTTCAGCGCACTTGAGTTTCATTCGCATTATTTCTCCAATAAACTGAGAACGTAACTCTTACAACAGCTTAATTTAAAATATTGTGTGGCTGGAAGGATTTATGCTACATTTAAAATACTTAATATATTAAAATCATGTATTAACCAATAATAGTTAAAGTCTAATATTTTTGCCTGAACACATTATATCAATAGCTTCAGAAAATTAAAAAAATAATATTTTTTAAAATGAACTTTATTTTGTGTTTCAAAATTTCTATATTCTTTTGGAAATAACTTATTAAAACTTTTAACTTTTTAAAAATAAATTATATATATATATATATATATATATATATATATTGCTGCATTTTTTTAAACGTTTTTAAGTATTATTTAATATTTAAAAATCATATTATTTAACATGCATTATAATTGAAATGAACTACGCATATTTATATTTTAATATAAATTTTACTAAAAATTCGTAAAAATACGCGTTTATATTTAGAAAAAATTACAAAAAGAGAAGTCAGTATCAGCTCTAAAGTGCACCTTTAACTTATTCAAATCTTGCATTCTTTATTTGCCAGGTCAGCCATAAAATATTTTCATTTGAAGTGCTTATGTCAGCAAATTAAGATACAAGATTTTTGAAAAAAATATGAAATTAAACTATATAATAAACAATCACTAACCAAAATTCATTCTGTTAATTTATAGTGTTTCCATTATTAAATCGTATTTTTAATTAGTAAAAATACAATTACTACCTGTCGTAAATGTATTTTTCACATAAACTACCCAGTTTTTTTTTCTATTTATGAAACATACATTACGCATGAATATATTTTTTCAGAAACACGTTTTCTAGGAAAAAAATTCTTTAGTGTGTTAGACGAATAATTAAGTCAGACATTTTTTTGAAGTCTGATTAATTTACCAGCTTGGATATAAGTTTTCAAAAATTGTGTCCAAGCAAGTAAATGTGTTTTTCAAAGAAAATAATTTGCAACAAAGTATTTATTTTATATTATTTGTATAAAAATGTAAAAAATTATAATGAATGAAATATAAAATGTAATACCTATTTTAATTTCTTAAATCATAAAATGTATGTTAGTAAAATAAGAATGATTATTATATATATATATATATATATATATATATATATTCAGTTTGTCTGTGCATATTTGAATATGGTTTAACTAAAAACTATTATTTTTTTTAATGCCACATTAATTCTTTCACAAATACACTGTATTTTGCATATTTCAAAAAGTAATCAAATATTTAAACATATATAATTGTAACATTTTCTTAAAAATAGTGGGAAAATACCAAATAAAACATCTAAACGAAATTTTTCTTTTCTATTGACTAAAAAAGCATCGATTGAGAGGGTGAGTTTCTTTTTTTTTTCAGCCTTATTGGAGGAATCAAGTATTTGAAACATAAGGCTCACTTTAAATTGATCAATTTGCATTTTTTTCCCATTATAATTTTTAAGTTCTTCTTCATTAACGTGATAAAACGGATGTGAAAAACATTTATTCTAGGGAATTTAATCTTTTTTGACAATAAAATTGCCTTCACATATGCTTTTCATTTAGTTTATATAAATTTCATTTATTTTTAAAACTGAAATCTTTCTTTTAATGAATTCACGGTTTATACTTGTGAAGTGATGTTACTGATAGCCACTTTAGTTACGATGTTTGCATTTAAGACAATTGTATTTTGAATAATACATAACGAAAAAATTTCTTTTTGTTTTTAATAACGTGCATTAATAATGAAAATTGTAGTTTTGCTTCAATATGATGGATTTTTAGGCCTAAGCACAGATTCTTACTACGATATTTTTTGTTTCGTATCTGAAAATTTAAATATACTTCAAAATAATGATACGCATTTGATGAAATTAAACTTTATGTGCTTCATGTAAATAAAATTTGCATTCAGTTGCAAATTTAATCTTAATTCATATTCAGGATGAAGTAAATGGTAATATTTGAATATCATAGTAAAACTACAAGCAGTTATGTTTAAAAAATAAAGAAATAAAATAACAAAATTACTTACATTATTGTTAGAATTTTGTAAATATATTTTATCAATAATTACTATTGCCTTAGAAGTACATTAGAGTGACAGGATTAAAAAACAGAATCAAATTCTTATATATTAAACTCAATTGGAAAGTTAATTACAGGAGCACACATAAATTGCACGAATAAAAAAAAGAATTTTATTTTAAGGAATAAAAAGCATGCAGGAAACAAATTTTTCTTTTACTTTTATTGTTTTAATGATTTTTCATAAAAGATAACTACTCAATTTGATTTTTGATTTCGTCAAATTTTGTTAAAGTCATTTTATCTGACCTATTAAATTCATACATTTCATGATAATTAAATTTTCTAATACTGTTATGTAATTGCTTAATTTGTTTTTATAAATTTTAATAAGAATTTTGTTAATCATTTGAATAATAAGTTCTATAATTTTAATAAAATATTTTTAATTGGTTATGTTAATTAAAAATCTGGAATATGTGAATCAAGTACAATAATTCATAATCAAAATTTAAATCCTTTGGAAAAACTCGTTTTTTTTTGTAACTGTAAAAAGTCAAATATTCTCTTTTTTATAAAATATATATATATTCTCTTGTTGAAATTAGTACAGATATTTGCGTCATTCTGAAGAAAGAGTGGAATTTAACATGCATTCTTGTAGAAATCACAGAAAATCATTCGTCGTTTCTGTCAGAAGAAAGGTTTAAAAATTTTCAATGTGAAAATAGCACCCATTTTTAAAATTTGCAGTATTACTGTAATGATTTTCTACAATAATTATTACCGGAATTTTTTACAAAAAATCTAATGCTGTAATAAGAACACCAATATTGTTTTATTTTAAACTTATTTATATTCTTGTTTTATCATCAGAACTATTTTAGCCAAGAAAGTACCAGTACACTTAAAAATACTTTACGAATGAAACAATTAATATAAAAACCAGTTTAATTGTTATTGACAAATTTGATATGCATTCATTTACTAATTTTTACTATATGAAGTCACTAAACTTATAATACTGCTCATTATTTGTAATCACGTAATATTTTTTAAAATACTGAGAATCGAACTGAGTTCTTTATGGCTGAAGTAATTTTTGTAGGTAAATTTTCCGGTACATGACGATAATGTTGGTTAAAAATTGCTGATTTGACACCCAGATTTGAGGTTCATAGCGTTTAGAATTTTAAATGTATGAATATTGAGAAATTTAGGATTATAGGTTTTAAAGAAAAATGCATAAAATTGTATAGAAATGAAAACATCGTAAAGCATTAGTTTTTGTCAGAATCATTTAAATTACTATAAGGAATTGTATGTTATTATGATAGTTGGGGTATATGTATACAAAACAAAGAAGTAACAATAAAATATAAAAATTCACTTTTATAAAAAAAATCTACCTGGAATGTCATATCAATATTTCTCCGAGATTTTGGTCTTAAACTATCATCTTTCATTTGAAAAAAATTTAAAGGGGAATCTTTGACATACGATAATAATTTAAAAAAATAAATTTTTTTAAAATCTAATTTAGTTATGTACATAATATTATTTATATACATAATATTTAAAGAGTCATAATGTGTTACTGAGTACAAAAACGTTTTAGAAATAGAAAATGGACTTCGATACTTTTAATTTTGTTTAAAATATTAAGTTGCAGTAATAAAATATTAAGTTGCAGTATAAAAAGTCGCAAATACAAACATGCCCTGACATTATAAGCATATGGGTTTAAATCATTAGGAACACTGTTCCTACTTATCATAAGTTAGATACGATATCATAAAATAAGTGCAAACAAAATGATATTCTAAGAAACAGTTTATGGTGTCCCTAACAGTTTATGGTGATTTTTTCAGAATATTTTCCAAAATGAAAATAGAAACTTCTAAAAGTTCAGAATGTATATTAAATAATTAAATTAAATTATTTTATGAAAAATGATGTAATCTTTTTAATCAATGAACAATAAAATTTTTAACACTAATAAATATTGAGTAAATTTGTGTTGTATTTCTATTTAATTTAATATGTAATTTCACATTTGAAACTTACATTTATTATAATTTTTGAGAGATTAGTATAAAAACAAAAGATGAATTGAAAAATAATTACTAATTTTGACAATAATATTTTAATTGATTAATGATTAATGATAATATATATATTATATTTTATATTATTAGTATAAAAGAGAGTATATTTTGTAAAAATAATTTATTTATAAAATGAATTAAAATTTCTATCATGTAAAATATTTAATAAAACAAAATTAATAGCAGTAAAATATTTTCTCCATTAAAAGAACTAGTTTCTGCTAGGATAATCTTTCTTTAAAATTAAAATTGCAAATTACAAATATTTTTTGTTAATCGAGTGAATTTTTTGAGGAATCCGAAATTTATTGTTGTAAAATTGAATGTGCTTAGCACATCAAATTTAATATGCATCAATATATCTTGGTGCATTTATTGTTTACTTTGCTTATATATAACCATTTGATTAGAAATGCATTCAAAATTGACGGGTATATGAATATTTAATTATATAATTATTGTCATATAAAAATATAAAAACAGTTTTTAAACTGATTATGCATAAAATACAAATGCATTTATGTAAAATTACAAACTAGTATTTTAACATTTACATTGCTATATTTGTGTACTAGTTTTCTGTATCAAGGTACTGTTTTATGGAGGTATAGTAAGCAAAAAAATATCTGATTTTCCACTAAATTCTAAAATATAATTTAATATAAAAATTTTACAATTTACAGCATAAATTCACCTTGCAAAATAGATACATTTTTCTAAAAAAAAAAATTGTGGTCACTTTCTCAGTCGCACACACACACAAATTACTTTTATCATTCTTATCTTAAGTGTATTGTTGAAATCCAACTTTTTTAAATTTTGCTATGCATACAAAATTTGTTATTTGCACTTTAAACAATTCAAGAATTTTTCTCATACCTTAACTTAAATTTATTCCTTTGTGCATTTAAATAATGACAGAGAGACAGACTGTCACCTACTAAATAGCTTCATTTAAATGGCGTCACTTGACTACTTAAACGGAATTTTGAACTTTTTATATCTGGTGCATAATGTCATTCTCATCTTTCAGAACTTTTCTCATAGTAAACATCAATTTATCATACTTTTATCTATGCATTTAAATTCAGAAAATGAGTTCTAAAATTAATTTTATATTTCTTTATTTTACTCTCATTCAAATTTTCAAGTGTTTCTCTTATATTTTTTTAAGAGTAGTTGATAAATATTCACATACATATTTAAATTATATTTTACAGTTTCTTCTTATTTTATGTTTCCAAATATGTAACTACATAGGATTTAAGCATTTAATAACGTATAAATGTGTTATATTTGTTAATTTTAGGTAAGGCATCAGTTTGTGAAAAATGTTATTAGTTCTCATTTATAAGTTGTCTTATTCCAAAGAGATTATTAGAAATAACAAAAAGCAGTTAACTTCAACGATCATTATAATTAATAGTTATGAATTTTAATTATTTTTATTTTGAATTACCAATAATATGAAACTAGTAAAATATTTTACAAAATAATTTAAATTAATTACAGCTGTTTATATATCATATAAACTAAAGTAAAATGTAAAAAAAAAACAGAATTATCAAATTTCAAAATATTTAAGTCATTATATAATGTTAGAAAAAATAAACTTATTAATTCTTAATTTTCACTGATAGAAAATATGAATTATATCAAAAAATGAAGTAAAATACAGTTTTTTCTTTGTACTGTGCGGTACAAAATGTTTCGACTGTAAGCTTGCTTACAGTCGACAACAATAATTTACATAGACCTCAATAGATAAAACCATTTATTGTGTCATAAAATAAAAGCAACTCAATAGAAATTGCTTCCTCCAGTACTTTCGAAATTTGTCTTAATTGTTTGCCTTTAAGTACGCTCTTTTTTCAGTTGGACCATTTTACTTAATATTTACGTATAATATTTAAATTGATAATTGACAAAAAATGGTAAGGATAATTTTTATCAGGTCTCAGTGTTACACTTTTGATTTTGATTTTTTGGGAGTTCGAATAATAAAATAGTAACATTTATGACTGAACGTTGAACGTTAACATTTGTGGATTTTTGGTCATAAAAATAAAGAAATATTTATGTTTCATAATTATTAAACAATATCGTATAACAAATAAATATATTTGTATTAAAAATTACACAAAGCGACACAAGAAATCCATAGTTCAATCGTTAAAAATAAAGTTATAAGGTAATAGTTAAAAATGGTGAAAATAATGAAGAAAATTGTTGTATTAAATTTCATTATTTTGTAACACAAATATATAACGATATATTAAAATATCATTTGAAAATTAATTAACAATTACTGAGAGAATTATCATAAGAGAGCATTATTAAGAACACTACAGAAATTAATATAAATTTGTTTGTAATTGTAATATATTAGAGTAAAAAAAAAAAAAAAAAAAAAAAAAAGAAAAAAAAAAAAAAAAAAAAAAAAAGAAAAAAAAAACTATCAGCAAATATTAAAATTTTATATCCAGGCAATTTTAATATGAATAATGTAAATATTATATTTAATTTTTCATTGTTGTTTTGTGAAGTTTGATTTAAATCATATAATTTTTCTTTATAAAATTATACATATGTGATGCAAAGTTCCTTATTGATATTTATTGGAAATGTAAATTGTTTAAAAGTGTTAATTATTTAATAAAGTGTTAATTAAAAATTTAAGTTAATTACTTAAATTTTTACAATAAAAAGTGTCTAACTTTAGATATGAGTTTCATTATTTATAAAGTAGATCACATAAATTTCACTTACAAAGTGTATTGGTTTTTTTTTTTATAATACCCATGAGTTTTTGTTCTGAAATGAAACTGTAATTCCTAAGAGAGTCATAAAACTTTTTATATTTTTCTAAAAATATTCTAATCTACTTGTAGTATGGGTAGTCCAATAGTATTTCTTTTCGATTTGCGATATAAAGCATAGTTAAGAGTTATAAAACAATTACAGTGCTTCAAAAAAATTCATAAATCTTTTTTCTTCATTTTTTATGCTTCTTAACTCTGCAAACGCAATTAATTTAATATTTTTTAACTTTTGAATTATATTTGTGATAAGCAGAAAATTATTTCAAATTGGATGAGTTCTATGCATTTGTATATCAGACCATTAATGTATTATTTTACTGTTTTAATTAATATATTTAAGAAAGTTTATCAATCTGACTATTCAATAAAATTCTAAGATATATTTCTAACAATAGAAAATAATTAAATGCACATTTATTGTTATTTATTTAATTCTTCAATTCGAAACATATTTATATTTTAGGTTAAAGGAAATAAATCCAAAAATACTATAAAACTGAACAAAATACCTATTTATATTGCTACCATTAATGATTTCAATTCTCAAATTAGAGATAATAAATATTATTTTTAGAACATGCTATGACTCTTTTAGAACATAAAAAAATTATTTTGCTAATTGCACAAAACACGTAAAATTGTGTTTTAACCAATATTTATTAAATTGGGTAATCAATTTCAAAGTCATCTGAGTAGCTGTTTCAAGTAAATATATTTAAAATTATTAGAGTCATTTTTTTCCGATATTTCAATGAAATATTATAATACTATAAAAATTTACTGAAATTACTGTAAACTATAATTTTTTAATGAATAATACATGAACTGAATTGGTGATGGGGTCAAAAATATTATAATTTTCTATGCAAGATCTTAAACTCAATATTTAACAAAAATATAACCTTTGTTTTTTAAAGAAATGTTTAATTTAATGTTTTTAAATATTATTTCAATGTATACAATTTATTTAATTTATTCTTTTTTAGAGGTTTTTAAAGAAAATTATAACTTACAAAGATAAAAATAATTACGTATAATCTAATATATCATATTTATTCAAACGTATCAAACTTAAGCAAAATATAAATAACATAGATAGTTGAACATAAAGCTTCTTAAGTAATCATTATAAGCATGAAGTTTGAAAATTTCAATAACAAACCACTCACAAGCAGCAATTTTATCATGAAATAAAAAATCATGGAAAAATTGTACTTTACTTTCTAACATTCTAGAAAAATGTCGACTCTATCCCATTCGATCGTATTTCGTCTAGAGATAATAGCATATTATATATAGTATTGGATTATTATTATTCAAAGTGACTTTTATTTAAATATATGAAAGTCGATTGTCACAAAAGGCAAATCATTGCTTATTTTACATTATTTTTATATTTGACTATTTTCCAATAATTTATTTCAGTAGAACATTTCGTAGAGAAGTAAGGTTATTTTAGTATCGTTATTGTTATACTGTTATTGATTAAGCATTTGCAATATTTATAACACTAAAGTACTAAATAAGAAAATAACGCAGTTCATGATCAACTATTGTTATTAAATAGTATCAAATAAAAATTAACCAAAATTTATAACATGTTCTTGTGCAATTCACTTTGAAATTATGTTTCTAAAAATAAATATTGGAAAGTAAAAGCATTTAGAATGAAACTTTTGAATATAATTAAAAGTAATTTAAACAATTATCAAAATAAGTTTTTACGTGAGAAAATAAAAAAAGGAATTTTTACCTTAAAAATAAGATTTTTGAATCTTACTTATTTATTATTATATGTTATCAGAAATTATTTTATATTCACAGCATGCTTTTAGAAATAAATACGTAATTTTCTTTTCTGAAGACATGAATCCTAAAAGGAATATAAAGCATTGAGGAAATAATTTGAAAAATAGTATAATAATAAAAAAAAACACATTTATCCTCACTTCTGTATTTTTAGTTCTAAAAAAAAAAAAAAAAAAAAAAAAAAAAAAAAAAACTAGATTTTTAAGTAATAAATGCAAGACAGCAAGATATATTTCATTCACTATTATATAAGTAGAAACAGCGCATTTAATATTCACAACAGGCTCTCAGACATTCATATCTAAAATTCTTTCATACACATTAGCAGCCCTAGAAGCATGAGAAATATTGAATGCATTTTTAAATGTGTTTTTACTAAAACTTTAATACTTTTCAATAGGAAAAAATGAGAATTTCTTTTTATTTTTATTTTAGGTAAATAATAAATGAATGACACATCCATACACACTATTAACTAGTATTCTTACGTAAGAACATATTAATTATTTCATAAATTAAGATGATATTTATTACCCAAACAGAAAAAGGTGAAGAAACAACTGCATTCAGCAATGAATAAAAACGAAAATTCATGAAGAGAAAAATTTCAAATGAAATGTTAAAATGAGAAAGAAATCAATATATTTAGTTTTATATATTTTTACGGTTTCATGTGAGTTATTTTAACCAGATTACCTGAAAGTGGATAAAGTTCAATGTAAACACAAAAAGTTTTATTGTTTTTTTGAAGAAATTCAATACCTACAAAAATAATGAAAACTTATAAAAAAATTAATTTATACAAGAATATGCGAATTGCTTGATCTTAGAGGGAACATAAGATTATGTAAGGAGATACGAATTTAGTAAGAAACACATTTTTCCCATATTTTGACGTATGTTCATTCAAAATGATATGGAATGATGAAATATTTTATTAAGTTATGTTTATGAGAATAATAAAATGAGACATATGTAACAGGTAAAGAATGTATAATTATACTTTAAATTAAAATATATGAGTCTTTAAATAAAGTAAAATTATATTACATATAGCAACTATATTCTAAAGGATTAACAAGCTTCTTGAAAGAAACTATGAAACGTATTCCATTTTTAATTATATATTGCTTTAATATTTCTGACAATTTTATGGAAAGAATTTTGGTGCAGATTTACTTTGATGTTTTGATATATATGTGAATTAAATGAAATTGTATCATTCATTATTATTTTTATAATTTTTAGCATTAATTTCTTTAAAAAGTAGTAATTTTTTTTATTTCAAGATTGTTGGCTTATTTACTTGCATTGTTGTTTAATGCAGTATCGACAAGTCAATGTAAGCTAAAACGCTCTTTAGAAATAAAAAAAATATAAATATATTCCTAAATATTTTATTACGTATTCATGAATATTTTTAAAGTGAAATATTCAAAAAATATTTAAGCATTTTCAGTCATTCTATCTTTCACCAAGCAAACATTATTTCAAATCAAAATTCAACTATACCTCCAAATAACGGCCATTTCGTATATAAAAACTTTTGAAAGGAATATTTTAAAAAATAGTATATTTTTCTGTATTATACATACAATTCTGTACAAGTAAAAAAGTAAAATGAGTTTGAACGAAGCATTAAATTAATTACAAGAGGAAATAGTATTTGTTTTCCTTTTTTGATGTTTTAGAAGAAACTTTAATTTTCATTTAATAATAAATTTCTTAAAAAAAATATATTTAAATAGTTTTTTTATTGATATCACTGTTTCATAATTAATTGCAGAATTTTTACTTTACATTAACCTGTTAAAATAGTTGTAACGATATGCAAACGAGATTTTATGTATCCTTAGATACAACTATTTTAATTACTCATATGAAAAACAATTGTTTCAGCCCTAAGTATCAATATCATTTATTAATAATCAAGAATATTTAATTTAAATAGTTATAACCATGATGAAAAACATTTTTGTTTCATATTATTTCAAAATTATTAAAAATATTTTTCTCAACTTTAAAGTTTACAAATTTGTTATCCTTCATATAACCCAAAAATTAATAAATGTTTCTTGTGTGTTTCTTGTCATAAATATTTTTTCCTTGAACATCACAAAATTTCTATTACTTTCCCTTAAATAATAATTGTATCTAAGCAATTCTTCGAAAATACTGTTTAATAAATACATTTATAAAAATAAGAAAATAAATTATTTCATAACGTTTTTTCCTTTAAAAATTTTCTTTTATTCTCTCACGAAACCTATATTTATTCCCTATTTTCATATTTTCTATCAAAATCTAATGAATAATACAAATTAATGTATTTATGAATTAATATATAAATAATATATTAACTATTAATGTTTATATTAGTATATAAAAATTATATTTTTAATTTATTTATTTTATAAATAATAAATGAATTAAAAATGAAATATTTCTTAACTGGACCATTTTATATTTTTAAAGAGTTAAATAATTGATTTCATATTTAAGTTCTTATCATCATACTTAAATTTTATCATTTTATAATTTGCTTAGTTTCTTCCAATATATTCGTACATATTAGATTTTCAAGTTTAAATATCATATGATACCGAAAATCTTTCATTTTATTTGTTTATAAAAGTGTAGAAATTTTAATTAAGATATTTATGTCAAAATAAAAATTTAATATGCACTTCTTCTGTATGGGAATAAATTTCCCTGTTAAGTTTTAATGAAAATATAAGTTTCATGGTTTGCACGTAATGATCATCATGATCTTATTCATAATGTATTTATTCTATCCATCGTTATTTTTTATATAATTAATAACAGAAATTGTGGATATATTATATAAAATTATTAAAAATATATCGTAATGCAATTAAATATAAAATCTTCATTTCTCATTTGATATACTTAAAGTATGCAATATAACATTTATAATAAGATATTGCATATATTAGGATTTACTTAAATGGTGTACCTTATGAATTGTTTTGGGGAACTATTTCTTAAATAAAAATTTTAGTAATATGCTTTTGATTTAGTTATTATAAAAATTGAAATACTTTAGAAGTACTTTAGAAGAATGAATTTTTCATTCTTTTCCTCCTCTCACACCTTTAAATGACCATTAAGTATTAATCTGCATACATAATCTCTGGACTAATGGGTAAAACTTGAAAACTACTCTTTCATTTTTTGCAAAAATTTTTGTCATTTTTTTATAAATATACTTGAATTTCTATTACTATCACCATAATAATACCTCAAGTTTTATTCTTTATTTCGTTACTGTAAAGTCTAAAATTTATGATTATGGTTTTCAATTTTCATATGTTAAAAGTTTATAAAAGTAATAAACACGCATAACATATAATCAATACTTTCATCTTATAACATTAACCACATTTGTAAATAAAACTCGATTTGACTTTCACAACTAAAAATGAATTTCAAACCAAAACTATGTTTACGAATTCATAAATTTTTGTTTAAATTATATTTCCTTCAGTGCATAAAAGAAAACTAATTATCGTATTTTTTCATGTATATATTAATAACATCTTTATAAACATCCATTATGGTCATATTTATAATATCAAATTCAGAATTAATTTTTACCAGATTTGAGTATAATGAAAATAATGTAAAATGATTTTTATTAACTCATTAGTTAAAAGAATAATGAATATTAATTTAAGTTAAAATAATATATATTAATCTAGGAAGAGAGCCAATGCCAACTTTGTTAAGTCGTATTTAAAGTTAAGATATTATATTTCATTTTAAATTCCAGTTGCATTTAATTTAAATGCAAATATGTTTTATTTATGAATAATTTATATTAAATTTAATTTTGCTTGTATATTTTAAAACTTATAATTGATGAGTTCAAGACAAAAAAGTAAATATTTATAACTCAATAAAATGATTTCAAATTATATAAATTAAAATGTTTATTGAATGTAATTTATGTATTAAAAAATTTAAAACAAATTTAGAATTTACCAGTAATAATTTGCGTAAATAAATTTCTATATAGGTTTTCTAATTATAACTCTTTTTTTTGTTTATGTTGACTCCGCTTTTATGTTTTATGCTTTATCAATCAAATATATTTATATCATATTTCTGAAGTACTTAATTACTCTCAGCTAATTGAATTTAAATAAGACATTTGATTAATGCAACTGAGCTCATTAACATGTATTCTTTTCATTTTTACCCAGCATAAATGATAAAATTTCATTAGCAAATGGTAAAATAAATAATTGCAATGATGGATTGAATTTGTTTTTAATACAAGAAATTAAGTAAAAAATGACTAGAGATGGGAAGATAATTTATATCTTTATCAGTTGTTATTTTTTATGTACATAAATGGTTAATTTAAGATTCAATTACGTAAAATATTTCATAAAACATTTATTTCTACTTATAATCTAAAAAAATCTCCTTCATTTCTTAATCAGATTGTTCATATATTAATTAGAAAAACCCACTCATTGTTTATCAACATTGGATATTTCAGTATGAGCTATATTTACTGATTACATTGTAATTTAATAAACATCGTAATTAGCTCATCAAAAATAAATCATTTCATAAAGATTTCCATAAAAAAAGAAATCCATATTTGAATGTAATATTGCAAATACGAAAATGTGATTTCATTTTTTAGTAAGTAATCTATTGTATCATGTTTACCAATGAATTTGTGTAATACATGCTTAATCAATTTTTTTTTTCACATTTATTGCTTCTGATATGTTAATAAGGAAACAATTAGCTCTTATTGGAAATAAATCATATAGATAAATGTTGAGTACGTTTTAATGAAATAAATATTTATTATTCTAAATACTTAGGTGTCTTTATGAAGTTGTTTAGTTAATTTCGTGGCTAATGTTAGGTATACATTTTGAAAATATATTTACTCATTACTGTGTTAAATTAACGTATTTAGTGAGGGAATATAAAAATGTTGAATAATGTATAAAACAGTATAATAAAAATAAAGCAATATAAATGAAAATAAAATAAATTAAATTCGCTGACAAATTACTTTTTTCAAAAAATATATACTAAAAAATTAGAACATGAAACTCTTATTTAATGTTTTTATCTCCATTTGACAGTAAGAAAAATACAAGCTAAATTTAAGATACAGTTTTAACTTTATCAAACTTTTTTGGAGGAAACATATTAGTTAAGAGCATATAAAAATAGTTTTAATTGAAACATTAAAGAAATTAATTCATACAAGAAAAAATTACGAATTTTATTCTAGAATATTCCACACATAAATCAATATTTCAATCAAATTAGTTAGTTTTACTAACATCAAACAAAATTTCTCTTTCCTCTATCTGACAGTTTAAAGTTATGGAAAAACGATTTATATGAGAAAGATTCATTCAATAATTATGTGAATAATTTTTTTTTAATGTTGTACTTTAAACTCTGATTTCTTTATAAATCTAACAATGAGGAAAATATCCGGATAATTTACTGACGTGTCGAAGTTAATTAATCCGTTTGAAATATTTCTTGGAAAGCTTTACGTAAGTACTAAATAGTTTATAAAATGGGTTGAAATACAAATTTTAAAATAATCATCAAATTTGAAATAATTTTTTCTCTATGTCAACTATCAGATAATAAAAAAATTACATTAATGATTATTGATCTAAATAGCTAGTCTTTTAACACAATGTCTTGATGTTACAGATTTTACGTAATGCAAAGATTCTGTAAAGAATAATTTTATTCTGTTGTATAATTGGATATATTGATTTGTCAATAAGGAAGACATGCCATTGTGATAAAGCTTTGTTATCTGAGGAAGGAATTTACAAATTTTACTTTTCAATCAAATCAACGGAATTCTTTTATTTTTGTTATTTTATGCCAAAAAATTACCTATTAATTATTAAATAATGAAGTTTCATTATCAGGTAAAGATCAGAAAGTAAGTTAATTTAAAGTTTGGAAATTAAAACTCGTGCGTGGAAATTAATAATAATAATATGTTGTTGTCATTTCAAAACAATCTATTAAAATCTACTTATTATTATTGGTCATATAGCTATCAGCATCGTGTTTAAAGACTATGAGTTAAAATAATAAAACTGTATACATTTGTAAAGTCCTACATCCAAGATCCATAAAATGATATCAAATAAAACAACAAAATCTAAAATATATTAATTGCACAGAAGTATTTCTGATTGGCTCAATTATATGGAGAGTGTTGATACAAATAATACCAGAAACTGGAATGGATTATTTTAAAGCAATAGCAACAAGAAATCCGTGTGATTTGTATTATGTAAAATTAAATTTTATGTGTGTCTGCATTAGAAAATTAACAATCTTCAACAAAACACATTAAACACCGACACATAAAGCCACTTCCGAAGAAATTTCTAATATTGTAGCATATTAAAGAACAAATGTACAACAAGGTATTCAATGAAATTGTTATCCGTTTCGTAATTCGATTTATTATACACAAACCATAGACCTTGCTGTTAAGCAGTACGAAATTGACATTTATATTTAACTGTCATTCTTCGTAAAATTAGATATCTCAAATACTTCATCCTTGAATTTATGATAGTTGATATTTTTTTAAATAGGGTTATACAAATGCAGTTCAAATATAATTTGACAATACTCAGCTCATGGAAAGATATGTAATGCTCGTCATAAAAAGTGAACATTAGTCAATTTGTCCCATTTAGAAACTTCCAATAATGTGTATCTATCTTTATCTCCTCTTATGTTTCAAATAAATAACAATCTATTTTAGCAGTGACTTTTCAAGCAATAATCACGGAGGTCACATTCTATTTTTAATTAGAAAAATAATCATATATATATATATA
>JAPDSC010004038.1:0-11303 GCA_026290005.1 Latrodectus geometricus | reverse complement strand
ATAAAATGAAATGTGGAACGCTAGGTTATTTTTATGAAGTTATTGTTCTTTAAGGTTGGGATTCCCGTTTTTAATCCGTGCATTTTTGTTAGGCTGCACGTTAAGAACGTAAGCACGTACGTTTGAGTCAGTAAGAACATCGTTTGTAATACTTTTGAATAAGTAAGAATTTCTAAAACGCTAAATAATGTCCTGTTTTTATAAAAACTTGCTCTGTGAGAAAATAGAATGAAGAGAGTCAAATTTTGGAATGAAACATAGCCTGTACCTTAAATTACCCGATGAGCGACTTCTTGATGAGTTTTCTTCTTTTCCGTGCTGCCATCCTCAATTTAACTCTAGACTCAAATTAAATGAGCAAACCGAATATCAATTTTTTATGGACAATGCTTTCTCTATACTGTTTAGTGTTATTTGTATACATTTTAACACATTTAAGTATAGATATAACAAATTAAGATAAGTCCAAGAATATTATAACTGTGCAAATTTTTTTAACGAAAAATTTTTTTTTTATTCCGTATTTCAAAATATTTCGGAAAACTGATCGTGCTAGTTCTAATGAAGGAGACTCTCGTGACCGGAAGTCAGCTATTTCGACCCTATTGTACAAAACAAATGTGGGTGCGTGACTAAGCTTTTCCATTACTGCCGTACCCGAATTTAGAAAGCCAGACTCTTGGTTTCTAGTATAGTTTCTAATTTAACAAGAATTTTTTCCCTATTAGATCTGTTATTTATTTTACCAAAGTTCAAATCCTTAATATGTCGATTTGGTAGTTACAATATGTTTTTCAATCTATTTGGTTTTTGGTTCGATTCCCACTTCAGGTGACCTAGCTATTGGTTGAATGGTTAGCACTCTGGGGCCTTCGGTTTAACAGCTCATGGGTTCGAATCCCACCTTGGGTATGAATGTTCATAATGTCTCGGTATCCACATTAAACTGTAGTTTCACGTTCTATAAGGCTTTGTGCGCAAAGATGTGAACGCAGATCGGGAACCACCCTTCCCGACTCGGGCATTAATTTTTTAAAATGTCTTGAAAACCCTTTGAGTAACTGCACAATATTAATCCTGAATCATGTGCTTTGGAGGGAAAGGTGAAGGAACTCGGTTGTTAATTTCGTCCTATTGACTTTGCCCCATATTTTTAATCTATTTTATTTCATAGTTCAAGGTATTTCCTGTTATTTACTTCATCAGAATACGTCAGCAGTGGTTCAGAATTCACTTTAAAATAGATTTCGATACCATTAGTCCTTATCTACAAAAAGTGCAAAGACGCTGTAGATATCACATTGACATTATAAGATATTTTAGTATACCTAGTACTTAATATGTAATAATAAATTCTATACACACTATATTAAGTTCTCATTATACTATAATATCTCATAATGTTAACATTTTCTAACAACCACGATGCTCAATATACCGCCTAATTTGTCTAGTGGTTAACGTAACTGACTACGGATGGGGAGGACCTGGGTTCCAATCCCGGCTCGGGCATGGATGTACTTTCACTTTCTCTCTGTGTGTTTCTTGTCCTTTCCTCAGATGATGGATGAATGTGGCCGGTCCTATAAATGGGTTTGTGGTGATGTGGCGTGGGCGATGCTACTCGTACCTCCATGACTTGGTTCACAGGTGCCCACCGGGTAACGATAAAATGAGTAGCAGTTTCCGGCCTTGTTGCGGCAAAATGGGCTAATGTACTTACTTTACTCAAGGATACCCGCCATTAGAAATACAAAAAAAGAATGCTCAATATTTAATAATATTCAAATTTATGCTAATTAAAAATTTCCTAATTGTATTTGCATATTACTCTAATTAAAATGCTTACATTTGTTTAAACATAAAATATCCATCTTTTTTTTTTATAATCGCTTTTGTCTTACGTTTAACATGGAAACCATCATACTGGCGGAAATCTCCCCTGTGAATTTTTATTCCATAAAGGAGAAGACGGCAAAGCGAGCATCTGGTTTTGCGACTGAGAAAACAAAACTTACTCTGCCTTCCAAATTTATTACGTAGTCTTATGCTTCACCGATTCGAATCTAAGTGTTATTCCACGTAACTTAGCAAACACAGCCGCTAAACCGTTGGAGCCCGAAGAAGAGATTTAGGTTAGGTTTCTGAGAAAGTATCAGCTGACTATTCCAAGACGTTTCATTTCGGAAAATATGACTCTATTTTTAGAGCTCTTTCATCAATCCTTTGTTTCAAATTTATTAGAAACTTATTTCCGCACTTTTAATAGGTATATATTACTCTCACAAAAATTATTTCCAAAGCTATTTTCATTGAGAACAATTTTTGCTCTGTTCAGATGACTTAAATTTTTCTGACATAGATTGATTTTCATTCTTTAATATTCTATTGTCTTGTTGAAAATATTTTGACAAAGAACAATTTTTGATTCGGCACTCGCAATTCAAAAATTGTGTTCAAAATGCTTACAAAAAAACAATTTCGATTCTATTCACAATGCTCAAAAAATAATTTTAACCCTTCTTTGCATAATGGTGGGAATTTCCATCATAACGTATAATGCCCAAAAATTATATAAAAGAACAAGTTCACTTTAAGTTGATCGTGTTTGGATACCTTTTTAATGTCCATTGCATAAAAAGAAACATAGCTGTCAAAAATAAACAAGTGTCATTATCAGTGAAACGAGCTTAAAGTTGTCTCATTCCACTGTTTGTTGTAGTTGCAATAAACGTATGATTTCGTTTATAATTTTGTTTTATTATATTAGAGTTTCTATTGCTGAAAAGTTGAAAATGAGTGGAAGAAAGGTTTGTAACACGTGTTTCTGTTATTTTCCTCTTTTATTTCTATTTAGTACTAAGCTAATGATCTAACTTTGGATGATGATGGAAATTTTCAGCATATTGTTTTTTTGCTACATTTATACTATAAATATATACTGAGATTTTTTTAACCATTTTTCCTTTAATTTTAAACATGAATTATATCAACTTGATTAATTTCACCAATAAAGAAAAAATCATGCAAAGAAAGGTTAAAATTCTCTCAATTTCGATTCTACTTCCATCAAAAAATTAGATTTGTGAATTCTCACGAAGAATAGTTTTGATTTTATTTTTAAGAAAACTACTCTCAAAACTTTAACAGAGAACAATTTTGACTATTCACGCTACTCAAAAATTTCTTTTTCGTATTGGTTTAATTGCTTTCGAAAATTACTTTTTATTTTGTGCCGAATGCCCCATATCTAAACTGTATGCTTGTAACTCGTAAGCTTGAACCAAGATACCACCAACTTCACCAAGAATTATCTTTTCTCTTGAGAGCAATGGAATTTTTCGGATGGGGCTGGTATAATGAGCTGTCGATCAACTATTTCTCACCAA
Source organism: Latrodectus geometricus (assembly GCA_026290005.1). Classification (NCBI taxonomy): domain Eukaryota; kingdom Metazoa; phylum Arthropoda; class Arachnida; order Araneae; family Theridiidae; genus Latrodectus; species Latrodectus geometricus. Next base: position 7,914 of record JAPDSC010004038.1, on the reverse strand, counting down.
TGAGGACAACGTTCCCAATCTGGGCTTGGCATCGCAACCTGCATTTTTTTTTCTGGAGAGTTTTTCAATCAATTCTTAATACTTAAAAACTTAAAATTATTCTTACTGACAGTACTTTCAATTTTGTTAACAATATTTAAAAACTTTTCAAGGAAGACAATTTTATCTCTTCTCACCCCTCAAACAATTATTCTCACATGATTCACAAAAATATTCCCCTAAAAATTATCCGTGCAAGTCTTCCAGTTATACAAAGTATTTCAAAGTTTCAAAACTCAGTTTTTTCTGTTTCCACACTATTTTAAATTTATAAATAATTTTTGTCTGCTCTCTTAAATTTTTTAAATTTATGAATAGTCTTCGTAATTAAACAAAATTTGTAATTCATTTATTAAATATCAACAATTAACGATTAAATATTATACCAATTAATAACGCGTTATTAAATTGTTATTAATAGAAATAGTTAAATAATTTATCGTTTTTATAGTTATCATTTAAAGTATTTCAATTACTAAAGGGAATTTTTTTCCTGGATGTATGCTAATGATCTATTTCTCAGACGATTTTTTAAAAATGTCCTGAGTAACTGTCTTCCGATAGATATTCAACACATTTTAAGAATTAAGTTTTTAACCTTTATGTACATAACAGGCTATTTTTCACAATATACATTAATCAAATTCATCACTGTGACTGTCAATTCAGCAACTTATGTGTTTGAGTCTCACCATGATGTTGGGTGTTTGCAATAGTTCAGAATCCACATTTTAAAATGCACGTTCCGGTCAAATGTGCCCTAATGCGTAAAATACGACCATAAAGGAAAAACATTTTGAAACTTTATAAAAATATTTATAATTTCAATCGATATTTAATTTCATATTTTAGCTGCAAACGATAATTTTTAGAGGGTCGAGAACGATAATTTAATGAATGGTGATGAGTAGTTGAATGTTAACATAAAATATTCTTAATAGCTGATGTTCTACAAAAATTTTATACAAATTAAAATGTTTATTTTCAATCAATTCGTTGTTATTTGCTGGTGATATACGATAACTCCCTTGCTTCTGTGCATACAGAATCTTACTGAAGCATCTATTGACATTTTAAAATTTAATTTATACGCATCTCTTTCTTTGTACAACTCCGAATACAACAAACAACTCGGGTTGTAAATGTGCTCTTGCCTATTTAAACAGCTTTTATTATGTTGATTCGGTGTCTACTTTTCATGCAAATAGGGTGAAGGACGGTGTAAAAATATCTAGAATGCAAACTGAAAACAATTGCTTCTATTTATGTATCGCATTTGCACCTGCAAATTTCAGTCGAAATGTAGGGTGCTGTTTTTGTTAGCTTTTAACATTTCCTAATCATTTGTTGAATGCTCTATAAATATTGAGTTGTTTGGTTGGAATATCTGAGAACGAATAAGGATATAGAACAGATTTGACCATTTCACGTTCGTGTTTAGAATATGTGTATCAATGTTCGTTATGTTCAACTAAAATATGAATCTAATTTTAGCCGAGCTATTAGTTGAAAATGTTAGCAATGGCTTTCAATTCAAAAGCTTGTGGTTGTCGATAATAATTTGGTAAGACATTGGGAGTCTATACTTGCCCAATGAGCTCGCTTAAGAAAAAATTGACACTAAGACGATAAATTAATTCAACAAGCCAATCCCGAACCTGATTGGTTGTAGTGGCTCGGAGTTTATTTTGAAGTCGTAGTTCCTGGTTGTGAATTAGGCTTCATGTATTAAAGTTATAGATTGAAAACGAAAAAACCACATCGAGCTTGACTTATTGCAGTAGACTGGAATTGATTTCAAAATCATTGGTCTTGGTTGAATTAGGCATGATATTATTAAAATAACCGTAGATTGATAGATGGAAATACCACATTAACTTGATTGGTTGCAATTTGAATCGATTTCAAAATTTTGTATTTCTGATTGAATGAGGCTTCTTGATTTAAAATTACATAGATTGACAAATAGGAAAAAAGAGCTTTGTTGGTCGTGTTGAAAAAGTGATAATAGAATAAGGAACTAATGTAACACATGCACTTAAAGTATTTTAGTGATTGTCAATTTGTTTTTAATACCGTAGCTCTTCTTGAATGAAATAAAAATTCCCATAGAATGGCTAAAAACTACTATAATACCATAAAATGGCTAAAATCTACCACAGAATGACTATATCCTATTACAGAGTGACTAAAAACTACCACAGAATGGCTAAAAAACTACCACAGAATGGCTAAAAAACTACCACAGAATGGCTAAAAAACTACCACAGAATGGCTAAAATACTACCACAGAATGGCTAAAATACTACCACAGATTGGCTAAAATACTACAACAGAATGGCTAAAATACTACAACAGAATGGCTAAAATACTACCACAGAATGGCTAAAATACTACCACAGATTGGCTAAAATACTACCACAGATTGGCTAAAATACTACCACAGAATGGCTAAAATACTACCACAGAATGGCTAAAATACTACAACAGAATGGCTAAAATACTACCACAGAATGGCTAAAATACTACCACAGATTGGCTAAAATACTACCACAGAATGGCTAAAATACTACCACAGATTGGCTAAAATACTACCACAGAATGGCTAAAAAACTACATAGAGCTTGGTTGTTAGTAAGAGCTTGGAATTTATTTTTTGGTCCTCGTCAAATTTGCTTTCATGTAGAACGACAAACTAACAAACCCAATCGATTAAATCCTGTTTGAAGTGGGACCGTAGAGGGATAATAAACTAAAGATCTCGTCTGCGAAAAGTGGCGATGTAGCGAACTATCATTCCTCCTAAGTATTGGGTTGTTCGGAAAGTCATTTCGTTTTTCCCACCTGAATCAGTTTTTTCTAAAGAAAACTAACCGTTTTATGAGTATGAAATCATGACCACAGAGATGGTAAAAGGTATTGGACTAGTATTGACAATCTCCAATTTAATAAAATAATTGTTCGATATACGTTTTCCATTTTCATATGAAACGAAACAACTTTCCGAACAACCCAATAATAGTGTAGCCCTAACGTAATGTAAATACAAGGAAGTAATTAAAATAAGTTTTATTTTCATAATTTTTTTTACATAAAAATCTTGGAATTTAAAGATTTAACTTATTTATTGTATTGGTAATTTTTTTAAATTTTGTGGTCTAAGAAAGTGATATAACTAAGTACAAATTCCCATTTTTATATTAGGTGGGGGAAAAGTTATCCATTATTTTTTCGGTAGACGTCTGTAGTGATCGCTATCTCGTGAGGTATCTATCAAACAATTTCACATTTATGCTCGTTGGAAAGGTGACATTTGACACTAAAATATCCTCTCGCGGTTTTTTGTTTGATTCATTCTGTTACGAGTACAAGGTTTTAAAAATGGAAGACAACAAACAGAAAATTCGATACATTTTAGTTTTTCTTTTATAATGGCGAAAATGCTAACCAGGTGGCTAAAATTGTGAAAGGTGTTTATCGTCCTAGATATGACTGTAACAACCAGTTACGCACAATTTTGGTTTCGTCGATTCCGTTTGGGTATTTGGATGCTAAAGATGCACCTCGCATGGATACAACATCGTGGAGAATGTCTATAAAATATCAAAAATTATCAAACTTGACAGCATGTCAGCACAAGACCTAAAAATCTACATGAAAACTGTTTTAAACCTTTTTACAAAGTGAATCTGAAAGAAGTTACAAAAAGTTCACGTAAAAATAATGGATTTCTTTTTCCCCAACCTAATATGAATGTAAGATTAATTTTTTTATTTTTCAAAAGCATCCATTTGTTTTAACATTATAAACCTTGAGCTTGGATGTTTGAAGTGGTTCGGAATACACTTTAAACCATAGGTCCGGTCTAATGAGTCCTCGTATGTATAAAAATGACCTTTGAGCGACAAACAAACCAAATCTAACGATATAAAGCGGTCCATAAGTTGCTGAATTCCTGTCTAGACAATATTGCTGTGTCGTCAAAGATTTCCCTGTCTGAGGCGAATGAATTACCGGTCCTGTAGCCTTTAAAAGCATGCAAAGTTATGTAAATTGTTTCCATCTGATTACCGTTAATGAATGTGGATGATAACTCTGCATATATTGAAAAGATAAATTCCAATGCTGCTTCCTTTAGAACTAGCACTACGAAGGAGCAATTTGCACACATTGACAATCATATATAATCATATTAAATTAAAAAATATCATTATTTTGGATGTAAGCTAGAAGTATTAAATGAAATTTATTTTATTTCATCTCAAATATTTTTTACTTCCATGTACTCTGTCTTGCATAAAAATGACCAAGCTCGTAGCAGAATGGGCAATGCTTTCAGATTAAATCCACTGATCACCGGTTCGATTCCCAATTAATGTGAATATTTATGATTGTTATGAAAGCTCTTTAGGCTAAATACAATTCGAGTAGCTCATCTATTCAAAAAACACCTTTTGAATAATAAATCATACCAAAATAAATTCATATAAGCGTTAATGGACACTTCAAAATTTAATAAAAATTTATATCTATGTTGCATATTATAATTTTATAAGAGCAGTTTTCTTAAATAACATTTGTATTGCTTGTGATAAGTTATTACGTAAATTTAAAGATTAAGAGACAATTATTACTTAAAAATTAAAAAATAAATAATTCCTCCCTTAACTGTAACCATGAATGCAATCAATCAAAAAATATGTTTATATTTTATATATTTGGTAGAGGGGAGGATTTTAATAACTTCAAGTTAATGTATAGTGCTGTACGACCAGAAGTGTTTCACAATAATTTTATATATAATATTTATATATTTATAAATATTAGAAAGTATTTTATATCATAATCAAAATTCAGTAGGAAATATTTTAGCATTTACAATGATTTGATGGGAAATGTCATTCTTGAAGCCATTGCTAATTGAATTTGACACCTGATCCAGCTGAAAAAGATTTCTCATGAAACCTATATTCTATAGCAGGGGTGGCCAAGACGTCGACCGCGGTCGACTGGTAGATCGCAAAGACATTTTAGGTAGTCCACGCGACCCTCCCGATAATGACCTCGGATATTAACATTTTAATTTATGACTTATGACATAAAATAAATTAATTATTTAAAATAAAAATTTACTACAGTCTATTCTTTAAAACCTAAAAAAAACTGTGCAAAAATTTATGATTTAAAGATTTATGATTAAAGGTCTACTATTTAAAACCTAAAACGGACATGATGAGCGTGATTAAAACTTTCAAAGAAACTATAGAAAGGTATACATCTCAATTAAAAAAACATGAATTGAGGAACTTCAAAAACATGGAGGAAGAGTGCATCCATAATCCAAACCGAGACTTCGAAGATTTCGCTTAATACTTGTTTTCTTTGAAGAATTTGAAAGAAGATTCGTTGACTTAATTAGGTTGAAAGAAATACTCAATTTTATGATATTTCCATTTAATGAAAATGTCCACATTGATAGAGTATCTGAAAAAATAGGACATTTAATAGATATCACATCAGTCACGGTCGAGGAAGAAATTATTAAATTAAGATGCGATATATTTCTTAAATCCGGAGAATATTTAGCGATATTGATTTTTGGAAATTAATTTCTGAAGAAACGCTTCCATATATTAACAAATTGATTTTCTATTTGAAATCATACTTTGGATCAAGGTATCTGCGAATCTGCTTTTTCAACCATGAACAAAAAACAAACATTGATCGAAATTAACAGATGAACATTTAATTTCATGTTAATGCATTGCAATAAGCTTGTACCAGCCACAATATGATACACTTGTCGCAGATATACAGTGCCAAATTTCAACTAAACGAAGCTAATAGGATGGTCAGTTTTTGATGTATGAATACTTCGATTATTTTCGTTAGTGTATATTTATTTTGTTAATATTAATATTAAGTTTTTTTTAGAAAAACAATGTAATTTACCATTTTTTCTTATTATCGAAAATAAATATGTAGGTTAATTTAGCTCTGCCATTGGTAGACCACCTTCGATTTTTTAAATGTGGAGTAGACCCGGGGATCCCAAAAGTTTGGCCACCCCTGTTCTATAGTATGAAATGATGCGGCGTATATTGCTAGCTCATGTGTCAACCTTGTCACTTGATAGTAGGTCAAATTTATGAGGAAGTTAGGGATGTGTGTGGTATCCAAGACATTGACAAATTGATTTGTTTTTTTTTCCGTTTAATGAATTTTTTTTTTTTGCGTGCGAGAGTTAATTATACTGGTAGCTATAATTTTATGTGGAGCTGCAAACAGTTATCATTCAAACTGAGTTATCATTCAAGCATTAGAACCCACGATCTGTTGGCTTGAATGCATGAGACAACCATCATGGTTATTTGTCAGTAGAAATAGATAGAAATTTATAACAATAAGCTTAAGATATTTTTTGAATATATGACTTCTTCCTCTTACCATATTTTCTTTTATAATTAGTCGTGAATTCGCCTTCTGATTCCATGAGTTATAGTAGTATCCTTTTCAAAATGTAATAAATCGTTTATAATTGAACAATTGTGGGTATTTTCATTTTTATTTTGGAACGTTAAGCAATTTTTTTGAGAAATGTTTTACCACAAAGTTTTTCTGAACAATTTTTGCAACAATCGGTCATTACTTTTTTCGAACAATTTTTTGAAACAATCATTGGTTTGGCTTGTTGTTCAGTGTCTTCACTTTTTTATAAATAAAAACTAAATCGGTTGTTATTCAATCTCGACAATTTGATAAGTCTAAACTTAAATCCAAACCTCTACGATATCAATAGTGGAGGTAATTGAACTTGTGACCTATTGAACTGAAGACTGAACATTCACCGATAGGTGCATCATGCGAAAGTTGGGTGACTTCTGATTTCGATAACGACAACGATTTGGACTGGCAAGTTTTGCGCTGATAATTTTGTCTTATCTTTTTCCAATAAAGGGAATGACATATTATGTAAGCATCAAGGTTGATAACTCGAATGCTTACGTGCACTTCTACATGTTGACACCTGTTTGATTATTTCAATAATCTCTCTTCTATTCAGCTGACAGATGAATATGAATGCTCTGTCCATCATTCTAACAGTTCGTGAATTCGATTCAAATCTAGCATCTGTTTGATTAGATCCAATTTAAATCCACTTTAAACTATATGCCCCGATCCAATTAGCCCGATCCAAATGTCCCGATCCAATTCTTTTTTTAAAAATAATTATTATATAATGGTACAACAAACCATACAAACCAAAGCGTTTTTTTATATGTAAGCAATATGGATTAGAATATAATTTAAAATTATTATTATTAAAAGAAAAATATTATTTTAGTGAATCGTCTTATTTTGAAAAACTCTTTTCCGAAAACTTTCCTTCAATGAAATTTAGAAAATTAATCTAGATTTTTATTATCGTAATAGAATAATTTTCTTGAGATTTTAATTTGCATGCCAGAAACAAGTTTTCGAACGCCATTCCTTTTCACTTTAACTGTAACAGCTTTTTGAGACAATTTATAAAATAGTTTCTGATTTAAAAATATCACGATAAGAAAACGATATCGTTTTAGTTTCACCGAAAAAACATAAAAAAGGTAAGAGATCTGAATAGTAATTTTAAAGATGAATTTAATCAGAAATGTTTCTCCGTATACGGTTGCATTTGTATCACGCTCATTTTTTTTTTTTTTTCCTTTCTTTCTTTCTTTTTTCTCCTTTGCTATTTATTAACGTACTTTAGGAATAAAAAGAATTAGCAAAAGAAAATTTTGCTATTTCCTTTTATCTGTATGGGTTGTTTCACAGTTAGAATAAAGCACAACCCAGCTGAAAGTCGAAAATGTATCGCTCTTGTTTTTGGTG
>JAPDSC010004023.1:8158-21435 GCA_026290005.1 Latrodectus geometricus | reverse complement strand
ACATGAATGATGTCCCATTATTATGAAAATGCCTCTTAGAAATTGGACAATTTAAGTAATTTTGATATCAGAAGCCTTGTACAACTGCCCTTGGCTGTTAGGTTGCCAACCATGCGATATCATTATATATATATATATATATATATATATATATATATAATGTGTGTGTGTATATATAGGTATCATATTCTATTCCAGCCACTGTTGTTAAAATGCTTTAAGAGAGAAATTTTAAAATGCCTTAAAATAAACATTATTAAGGTTATCTTATATATTGTGCCATATAATGTATGCACCAATATATTTTACCTGAATGTAAAATATTTGTTCAATGAAACTAATTCTATCCTTTAGGCGTCTTTATAAGTAAAAATTTTATATTTTAAATAGCTTTGTCTTTCTTAAGAGAAATTAATAAACATTAATTCATATTTCCTACAACTGAGTGAGTTAATACTTTGTGATAAATTTAACACACACACAGAATTCCAAAACTGGGTTTTTAATTGAAAATTATTTGACACTATACATATTATCTTACTATATATTTTGAATAGTTTCATAAATAAATATGATGTAGTATTCTCAACACGTTTTCCCCACAGTTGACAAGCGTTAAAAATTCAAGATAAAATTGTGTCGTTTTGGTACCTATAGACCATAAAGAACAATTACAATAGAAAGTCAAATATTTAATGTAATTTGAAAAGCGAATACAAACATTTACTTAAAGTATTATTTAATGATATAATCACACATGAAATATATAAATTAGATAGACATATGAAAATGCAGCAGATAAATTTGAATTCAAGTAAGAATTAACTTTGTTTATTTTGGTATTTATATTATCTTCAATTATTACTGAAGTTAATAGATATTTTTAAACTTAAAGAGCAATTTATACTAAATAATTAGAGATACGTACCATTTTTAAACATTTATAAAATATTAAGTAATTAATTATTAACTATCTAAGCAGCATTATATAAACAATAACTGATGAAGAAAACTTTGCAAGTACATTTTAGAATGAAAATAATAATTACTTATGAATACATTTTTAAGGGAGGTACAAACTTAAATATTTTAAGTAATTAATGTATATTAATTGTATTATTGAGAATTAGATTGCAGCCTAAATATTCAGAGAAGTTGTATTTTAATTTTTTCTTTTTTACTCTTTTATTTTTAGTTAACAATATCAGAACTAAAATAATAAATATTATTAAAATAGACAATTTGATTTTATTATTAATAATAACAAGGGTAATATTTTAAAATGATAATATGAAATATTGTTCTAAGAATTATAGTATTACTCTCAGAAGAAAGGTAAAATATGTACAATTTAATCAAAAATTTCTATTACTTAACTTCAGTTAATTTTAACAATAATTTGTACTTCAAATGAAATGTTTGATGTATACAATTTATGATACGAAAATGTGATAAATTTTCTAAAATAATTTCATTTATTTTAACATGCATTTAATACATATCTTTTAACATGTTTTTAATATTTTTCTTATTTAAAATGCTCCATGAAAGCTCATATAGCTTCAAAACATTTTTGCGTTCTAAATATGAATTAATTTATGATATTACGAAAATAATATTACTAAAATATATAAAAATAATACTAGTAAACTCATTCAAGACCTGCGAGATATTAAGAGGCTATATTTAAAATGTTTGAACTTAAATTAATTTTTCGAATTTACGCATAATCTGAAAACAAATTATAAGTAAAATGTAATTATTCTTATATAATAATTTTAATATGGAAATACTTCTGATTTTTTTCATTACAATCATAAGACATATTTTTAAAAAAATTGTGGATTATGAAAGCGTTTTTGACGAAATTCCATTAACCAATCATTTTAAAATAAGCGCTTTGTTATTGAAGAGAACGAGGAAATTCTATTATTTATGCTACACGGAAAAAAAATACTTTTTCCCTGTACTTCAAGGAATAATCCCTTAGCAGACAAAGAATCTCCTGGAAAAGTGGGGCAGGAGTGAGAAAATGATTGCGCCAATAAATTCTTCCAAGACGTCCCTCGCGGATTTAGAGAGGTCATCTCCTGGACCCACTTCCAAGACCTGAGAACACAGAAAAATAAGTCGATAAAAAGGGTAAGAGAAGGAAAGAAGTAATTAATCAATGCAAGGAACGTCCCGAGGGGTAAAAATACAAATCCCTATTCTCATAGTGTCATCTTCAGCAACTACGCCCACTCTTCAATGGAACCCTGGAACAATATACACCCCATTATCTATGAGAAGCTCGGCGCTCGGTTCACCCCCTGGTCGAGAAGACTCCAATCAAGTAAAATGGAATTATGGGATTCCTTAGGTGGTGCTCTGGGTATGCAGGGTGGAGGCGAGATTTGGAGGAAGACGATGGGCTGTCAGCAAACCAATCCCAAACAGACAACATGTTGTATTATGGGTGATACATGTTGAAGTGCGTGAAAAGGACTATAAAAACGATCCTGCTGTTGGGATCTTATATTGCTAATAACATGTCACAAATTGGTAGTACGTAAGAATTTTTAAAGGCAGTTGTTAAATTTTCTAAATGTAAACAAAACTAAATAAATTTATTGTCGTTTTGATCAATTTTATTTAAAAATTTATGTTTAATCAAAGAAATCATAAAGATAAATAAAGAAACAGCTAGTTATTTTGAATTAGGTCTTATTGTATTATGTTCCATTCAATTGTAATATTCATATCATTCTTTAGTAATTAGAAGAGAATAACTCCCTATAAGAGTTTATAATTCCAATTTAAACAAAATCTTAAAAATTCACTTTTATTATTTGGAAATAAAGCAAATAGATTTTATCTGTAATCTGTTTAGAAATACCGAGTCAAAAACCCGCAAATTATACTCTGTATAGGTACCATTTTTCACTATGTTTTCCATAGCACCGTTAAATATATACTGATGTATATCTTAAAGCTTCAAATTACTCTAATGCATATCTTAAAAATTCAAAAAATTGTGCACTTAATTCTGCCAACTTGATTTAGATATAAGTTTATAAAAGAAAGTTTACTGATATTATGAAAGTTAAATATCCAAAATTTCATGATAAAATTTGTACTTTAATAGTCTACATTTTTTCATTTTCACAATATTTTTTTTTAACAAAAGGAAAGCAGAAATTTAATGAGATTACAATAAGGTTGAATTTATTATGTTACTTGATATTTTTTTATTATTAAACTGCATTTCTATATTCATTTCGCGTATAAATCCAATTCATACATTTACGCGCGTACATGTATATTTAAGAAAAAGTTATCCATTCAAATATTTTTGAAGTGAAACGCTGCTGGCATCAATAGTCAGAAAAATATTTAAAGAACAATCGAGTAATAGTTTAATTAAGATATAATTCTCTATTTAACAGTTAATCTAAAACTATATTTTGGCATATTTGTAAATATGTGACATTGAAATCATTTCATGAAATAACTAAACACCTATTACATGCTAACTTATCTATTCTCTTAAGTTAATCTATCACTAGATGATTTCGGTTATTTAGTTTTGTTCATTAAATTTATAAAATATATATTGAATAAAATAAATTGAAATTTTTAATTCTGATCAAAGATCAAATGATGACATAGTGGCACGTATTCACCACGTTTCTCAAACAATATATATATATATATATATATATATATATATATATATATATATATATATAGATTCGTATTCTTTGGTGAGAGGCAGAAAAAATAAGTTCCCAGTTGAACTTAAAATAGTTTTTAATAAACGAATAATACCAAAAGTTTCACAATCATATTTATTGAAAACCTCACAGCAAATACTCAAAATCCCGACCAGTGTGTCATAGCACAGTTGACACCGACGAAGGAACGCCCGGCGCACTCTCTCAAAGATTCCTTCTAGTTTTTCCACAGCAACAACGATTCCATCAACGAGATCTTCAGCTGAGTCCACCGGCGTTTTGCGCACTAAACATTTTATGTGTCCACAGAAGAAAAAGTCTAATGGATTGAGATCCGGTGAGCAAGGAGGCCATAGCATTCACAAACATTTTCGGACGATATAGTTTGAAGTAATGATGCGGCAGCGAATTTAAAGAACAACGTCAACTCTGATTGGCTCTCTCCAGTAACCAATATAAGCAAAATACTGCTTTTTCTTTATGGAAATTTGCATATAGCAAATTTGTGATACATTCTTAATGCGCTTCTTTTTTCTTTTCTGCCTCTTAAAATGGAATGTGACCGTATGTTGAAATGTGATTACTGCTTGTAGAGATAGGTCTAGCATCAATAACAGCATTTATACACCTGGATATTGAGTCAAGCTGACGCTGAGTATTATATATTTATATACTTGTCCAGGCTACGCTTCATCACAATGTAAAGTTGTTTACTAAAGTCTACCATAGTGACTAACATACGAGGAAAAGCTATTTGTTCGTTTATCTTTAATCAGCGGATTTAGTTTGTTGAAAAATCTGAGGTACATGCTGGCTTGAGTAGGAGTAAAACATTATTTTGGATTCCAAAAGATGTGCGCAATAAACTACATGGTATCGTAAATTATCCTATTCAAGTTTAGAATTTTTTTCAGATTTCAAAAAAAAAATATTTAAGGAGATTAGTAAAACGGTAATTTTATTTGGTTTTTAATAAAGAAACGCTCTATTAAGAATATTAATAAGAATTTCATTTGAAGTACTAAACTTGTTTAAATTTTCGATCACATTAAATATAAAAATGATTAAAGATATCATATTGGTAAAAAAAAAAAAAAAAAAAAAAAAAAAAAAAACATAATTAAAATGTAAGTATAATTTTTATTAAACTAATATTCCCCGTTCAATCTTTTAGTTGCATATTTATATCAAAATCTACTCTTTAATTGAAAAATGTACGACGCAATAAACATATATAATATAAAATTTGGAATAGCATTTCGCCGACAAATATAAATAGCCCATAAAATTGCAAATCAGCAAGGAAATCTCCGTTGACCGCTTTCATGAAACCCCGCCTCCTTTTCCTCGTAATCGAAAGTCTAAGGCTTTTATAATAAAGAGCATGAAACGTTATATAGCTCTAATTTCCAAGTCTAATTTGAATTTTAAATTCTTGCTCGATCCCGATCACCTATTCCCATTCCACAAACTTCCGCCGAAAGCCATTAAAACGAGTTCAAATTGCCCTAAACAGCCCTCGACTACATTTAAAAGGTACACACAGTGAGACGAATAATTTTACCCGAATTTAAATTTCACTTCTAGTTACAATTTAATGCACCGTATTTTTGAAGAGCGAAAAAAAACTGCTATAATAATTTAATATTTGTTGAAAGTTATTTAAAAAGTCAACGAGTTCAGAATTTTTATTTAGAATAATATCGTTAAAAAATCACTCGATTTGTTTTTTCATTTTTTATGGAATGATATGAATTTTTTTATCATCGTAATATTGAATATATTTACAATTTTTACTTTAAATATGCATTTATCTTTGAAAATTTGTACTTATTTTTCCTTTATATGAGTACTTTATTATTTTTATTATTTTTTTATGATGGTTAAGTCACGTGTTTAGTGTGCCTTATTTGATTTAAAATCAGTGTAATTATTCCAATTTCAGTGACTAATTTTCCTTTATCATTGTAAATATAGTGTTATGTTTTATCTAATTATCATTTGATTTGCGTAATTAACAAATTTTGATTTTGTAATTGTTGTTGTCGTGTGCCAGCCAGGCTGGCAATATGGGGTGCGCTGCTCCACTTTTCCAACTGAACCATATTTGGTGTGGAGTCCGACTTTCTCATTACACACATGCCATAGGTACCCGTTTATAGGGTAGACCATCATTCACACACAAAAAAAGGCGAAGACAAGAAAGAGAGAGAAGGAACATTCATGCCCGAGCCGGGATTTGAACCCAGGTCCTCCCCATTCGTAGTCAGTACGCTAACCACCAGACAGGTTGAGCGGCTTTTTTAAAAGCAATTTATATGAACAAAATGCTCCATCGAAGCCAAATTTTTGGCAAGAGTAAAGTTGTAGACAGCTACACGAAAAGGAATGAAATTAATATTATGACGATGGTCTATGATTAAATTTTAAGTTGATTATGTTTATTTATATATTAAAGAAGTTGTAGTTAATTTAAATTATTAACGCTCATTTGAGCAAGCGATTCAATATAAAGTTGATTTCTCTTTGACGTAATTATGCACGTTCAAGAATGGAGAAAAGAGAGAGGAAACACGGAAGGCATTAAAATTGCCTTTTTTCTTTGTATCTATAATTAAGCTTTACAAAATTTGTTTTTATTAGTAGTATATTTTCGTTTTTTCTCATTTGTTAAGGATTGAAAATGCATTTTAACGGATATAAAAACTTTCTCGATATTTAATGTCTAAAGAAAATTTTGCAATGTTCCACACTTCGTCCTCAGCATGCCTATCAGTGAGATCTGATTTCATGTAGCAAAGGAGTTATTTGAACATTGATCAACAAATAGTAAATATTATTACAATTAGTAAATGCCGCTCTTTCACCAAATCAAAATTTCTTTCCCCTCCCAAAACAAAATACATTACTTCAATTGGAAATAACAGCCCGACATATCTATCGGGCTTTTTCCATAAATTATATTGCGGCGGCATTTTTCCGTAATTCATATTACAAAAAAATTACTGAAAATTTAAAAAATAATATAAATTTCATAACAGACTATAAGATTTATGTGATTAGTGAAATGCTTTGCATGAAAATATTTTCAGTTTTTACTTAAGAATTTGATGATTTTAATAGCCGCTCACCCTGTATAGAAGACATCATGTCTCACTGCAAATAGGTAGGTCCTGCATTCGAATCCCGGTTCGGGCATGGATGCACGTTCTCTTTTTCTCTCTCCTGTCATTGTCCTTTTCTTGTATGAAAAAAGAATGAATGGTTACCTACCCTATAAATGGGTACCTATGGCATGTGTATACTGAGAAAGTCAGATTCCACCCTAAATTATGGTTCAGTTGGAAAAGTGTAGCAGCGCACTCCATATTGCCACCCAGGCTGGCAATCGACAAAAAAAAATGATTTTAATAATGATTAATTTAGATAATTATTTTTAGTTAAAATTTATTAGGACTTAGAATGAGAATATTTTGCAGTTTTACCAGAAACTTTTCGAATAAATTATATACAGGCTTTAACTTTCAACCATTTTGAAAATAAAATTTCAGAAATGAAAAATATTTGTAACAGAAATGGCAACAGCAAAAGAAATGTGTCTTCCTTTTCAGAAAGAATAATGAAGAATATAATGTTTACACTAATATTTATCTGGCTTCTTTTTCGAATCCATGACCGTAATTCCTCATTATTAAAAATAATTAAGAACTGACTCCAACTGAAGAAAAATATTTTACTAAATAACGGAAGAAAAATAGATAATTTATGCAGCAGTAAACGATGTATAACTATCTTTAAAGGGGTAAATTTCTTGATTACAAGTGTTATGTTTGCAGACTGATGCTTTGAGCTGGGCTTTCATAAAAGTTTTTTCTCTCTATAAACTTTTCCAGTCTACATTTTCTAATTAACAAACACTAACAAACCGTCTTAGTTTGCGATTTTGATAAATTTCGTTTTTGTTTTTTTGTGTTTAAAAAAATTACGTTTTATAAGGTGAGCTATATAAATATATGATGATTCTTCTGGGTTATTTTGATTTCGAAAAAGTGATAATCTATTTTTTACTCTTCGAACAAATATATTATATTTAATTTTAAATTCATTCATTTATTTTTTATTTGGTTGAATATGATGAACTACTTTCATTGTAAAATTATAAATGTATAATTACATATGTATTTTTCTTATTTTCTTAAGCTACTTTAAATTATGTTTTAAAAAATCAATATTGGTCTTTGGAATATGTAAGTAACGATTTTTTTTAAGTTATGCACTGTTTATCAATAGGCGTCAATTGTAACTCATTTTCTTGTGCCATGAAATAAATAAAAAAATTTAATTTAAATATATTACTTGTGGGGGAGGGGAGTATTTCAAAAGTCTCACATCTCAAACTGCTTAATGTATAAAAGAGATTTACCACAGGAAAATGCAATTTCTTAATAATTATCTTCAAGTGAGTAATCTAGAATTGAATGATAATAACTATAGATCTTGACGCACTGATTTGTTAAATGTATTAATAACAAATCAGAATAGTTATTAAACTTATTTCGTTATTAAATATATTTTGTTATTATTGCCTAAATTGTTGTTTGAATAAGTAATTACTGACTTGTTTAAATTACTGAACTTCTTCAAATTTGAATTTTACTGTTTGTATATAATAAGTAAATATTACTTATTCCTTATTTCATTAAAAATATTCGATTTGTTTATTTAAAATTATTATTATTATCTGATAAAAATACATTTGGAAACAATATTATTACTCAGTCATAAGTAATATTTTGCTTAACAAAACATTGTTTTATTTAAAATTGTGAAATATTTGAATTTTGTTTTGCATATTTTTTACACTGTAATAAATATATATTTTTTTGCAAATTCAAATAAAAGTACAGATTAAAATTCTTTTAATGATCATAATAGTGAAACACCTTTTAATGTATTTTGAGCAATATAATCATATCTGCAAATAAAAAATATATTTAATTTAATAAATATTTTTAACAAAATTTTAAATTTATGGATTAAAAATGATTTTTCTAAAGGTTTTTTTCCAAAATCTGCTAAAAGGAAATCTATTCATAGACACATCACAAAATTAAGAGGAATAAAAGTATTTTCCCTTTTTTTACCGTCAGTAAAGTTTCCTTCTAAGTTGTCTATAAAAAAAATATAAACAACAAATCACTGGGATGTGTAAAAGTACCTCAATATATTACATACTAAAAACTTTTATTCATTTATTAGATATGTTATTCTAAAATATAATTATTTTATGCTTTCTTCTATTATTATTAAAACAAATTTTTGATTAATATTTGATAATTTCCGTAATTCAATTGAAATGAGTGAAAAAACTAAAATAATTCTATATAAATTCAGGAACTGAATCCTAATAGTTACTAAATTATATTAATCTAAGTAATACTTATTAGCATGGTTCAAAATATTTCATTTCGAAAAAGATTTTTGGTTTTCTTCAAAACTATAAACTATATATCATTACAGTTTTTGAAATGTGCATGTATTTGTATACTGGTAAAAAATAACTTTATTTTCTTTTTTCTTTCTCATGGGAATTTATTTCATAGGAAAAGAAATTTATATTAAATTTCCGGAAAAATAAATGAATGAGCAGTCTCAACATTATACTTGGACAACCCAAAAAAATTTACCCCTTAGAAAGCAGTTTCTTTTTCAGTATGCGTGGCAGCCCTTGTCAAACAGCAGACATCCTCAAGATGAGAAAAAAGTAATAAAACGCGGCAATCTTCAAACGTGTTATCGTCACGCGCGTTAGGATCAGCATCAAACATTTAGATTCAGTATGTCTCGGGAAAAAAAAACAAAAAAAACATGTCACATGTACGGGTGTCTGAAATAATGAATATTTAAGAAAGAAAAAACTTGCTACGAAAATGATAACCATAAAAACTGCACCGTTTGCGTGAAAGGTGGAAATTAGTGTATCTTGCTTGATATTATATATATTTCACGCCTTTGGTCTTATCCTATTATTTATTCAGATTCGTCTGGACTTTGCTTCATAGACATAAATATAACATGTCTCCATGCATTCTTATACTGTCTTACACGCATATACTCGTTAGCACTTAATATTTATTCTAATATAAGCAAAAAGTTTTGCCCATGCTTTATTCCTCTTTTTCTCATACGCACAACCTGTTATTTTCTAAACATATTAAATTAGAAAAAGAACTATATAAATCTCATCGTTATCTTCAGGAATAATTTTAAATAAAATATATTCATTTGGGAAAATTTTGAAGAAATTAAGTTTTCAACCTTCAATGGCATATTAAAACATTCATTATTATTTAATTAAAAAGGTGTAAATAACGTAAATATGTCTCTCAATATTTATTAATAACGCGTAAATAATAACAATAATGATAATTTTATTTTATACTAATGACAAACGCCAGTAGATCAAGGTGAATCCAATACTCAATAAACAGTTTTAACAGTGAATTCATATTGACAAAGTGCAATACAGGTATTTAAAAAATGATTGGCTGATGGAAGTCACAGAAAATGAAGTTTTGTGATCCACCAATCAAATGCTGTAGAAATAGGAAAACTGGAAAGAGTGAAAAATTACATAGAAGCACATATGTTATATAGAGTTTTTATTTAATATTTTGTTATCATTGGGAAATTTCTAATTTCTATATTTTGAATAAATCAATTACAAAGAGTGACCTTATGGTCTGTTTTTATTTATGTTTGTATATCATGTTTTTACCTTATGTTTGTATATCATGGGTAGCCAAGACGTTGACCGCGGTCGATTGGTAGACCGCGAAGACATATTAGGTAGTCCTCGCGACCTTCTCGATAATGACCTCGGATATTAACAATTTAGTTTATGACTTATTACATAGAATCAATGAATTATTTAAAATAAAAATTTACTACAGTCTACGCTTAAAAACCGGAAACTGTGCAATGATTTACAATTTAAAGATTTATGATTTAAGGTTTACGATTTATATATGAAACTTAAAACGGACATGATGAGCGTGATTAAAACATTAAAAAAAACTATAGAAAGGTATGCATCTCAATTAAGAAAACATGAATTGAGAAACTTCAAAAACATGGAGGAAGAGTGCATCCATCATCCAAAATCGAGACTTCGAAGATTTCGTTTAATACTTACTTATTTTGTTTGAACAATTTAAAAGAAGATTCGCTGACTTAATTAGTTAAAAGAAATACTCAAATTTTATGATATTTCCATTTAATGAAAATCTCAACATTGTTGAAGTATTTGAAAAAATAGGACATTTAATAGATATCACATCAATCACGATCGAGGAAGAAATTATTAAATTAAGATTCGATACATTTCTTAAATCTAGAGCATATTTAGCGATACTGATTTTTGGAAATTAATTTCTGAGCAAACGTTTCCAAATATTTACAAAACGATTTTCTATTTGAAATCCTACTTTGGATCGAGGTATCTTTGCGAATCTGACTTTTGAACCATGAATAAAAAACAAACATTAGTCGCATTTAACAGATAAACATTTAATTTCTTGTTTATGCATTACAATAAGCTCGTACCAGTCACAATATGATATACTTGTCGCAGATATACAGTGGCAAAACTCAACTAAACGAAGTGAATAGGATGGTCAGTTTTTGATGACTTTGATTATGAATATATGATATATGAATACTTTGATTATTTTCGTCAGTAAATTTTTATTTTGTAAATATTAATATTAAGTTTCTTTTTTAGAAAAATACATAATTTACCATATTTTCTTGTTACCGAAAATAAATATGCTAAATATGCAGCGTTAATTTAGCTCTGCTATTGGTAGACTGCCTTCGACTTTTTAAATGTGGAGTAGACCCCGGATCCCAAAAGTTTTGCCACCCCTGCTGTATATCATGATTATGATATACAGCAAAAGGAGACATTATCCTTTAAGTATGAATATCATAAATATAGACGGTAATTTTATTTAATTTTTGTAATTAATTATTAATTTTTACATAATTGTTGCTTATTTAAGTTATATTATTTCTAAAATTTAAATAATAACATATGTAATTGAAATGTGTGTATATTTTATAAAGATTTTTTAATGATTTTACATGCACGTGGTAAAGATATATATTTAAATTATTATACTTATTTCATATTATTATATATCTCGTTCACATTTTTCTCTGAAATAATATATTTTAGTAATTAAAGTGATTTATTTTTTACAATTTATATAATCAAACCGTCTACCTTTATACATTGATTTTTATTATAGCCTTCACGAATTCTGAATTTTAAAGAAGCTAAATATTTACTAGTTTATACTTAATTATACATATATTATTATTATTATTATTAATTATATTATATTATTTAAGCAAAAATTTCAAGTAACTACAGGAATTTACAAATTAAGATAACTTTTTAGTAAATTCTAAAATTTAATGATAGTTTAATTAAAAAAACCCTTCAGACTTAGTTTTCCGCTTATACATTTCAAGAATATACAGATACATTTCAAGCTTATACAGATAATTTTAATCTTTTTAATTAGTCCTTAAGTTACATTTAAGTATGCCATTATTTTGATAGAAGTTCTTATTCTAAATCACATGCTATTGGTGTTTCGTAAAAACCAGTAGTTAATATCAGAATAATAAATTTTCTCTTACTTGAAACAATACTACATTCTATTTTGATTCCAAATTTAAAATTGCATTTTTGAAATAATGTGTAAAATTATAGATAAAATAAATTAAATATATTATTTTCCTATGAATGTTTGATACGAATTGATGTTATGTATCAAAGATATTTTGTAATGAAATACTATTAAAAAAGGAAATTGTTCCGCTCTATTGTAAATACACTTTTACAGCCAGTTTCTGACAACGAAGAAAATACAAGGAAATAAAAAAAGAAATACGAGTCATCTATTACGATAAAAGTGGAATGTCAACACTTTTATTTCAACTTTATTTTTACAATACCGATTGGCAAGCTTGTCACACACAAGATGGCCAATTGTTTTAACGGCTACTAAACGGTGTCATTTAGACAATAGTGTCATCTTACCTTTTATTACCCTTCGATGTCCCTTCCCCCTCAAATCCTCTCACACCCTATCTTCTTCCTGTAAAGATGGCCCTGTTTTTGTAGAAGGCTTCACTGAATAGCGAGGAAAGAAAATTGCGAATTAAAGTGGTTTTTTATTTTATTCTTTTCGATTGTCCACTTTTCTTTCTTCTGTTAGTTTAAGAAGAGAGGGAAAAAAATGAGGGTCATTAAATCAGTGGATGGCGATGATTGTAAAAAAAGGAGAATTTAAGTGTTTTTATGAAAGAATTTTTGCTGTTAAAATGATCGTTAAGATGAGTGTAATGAAATTAAGAGTGTAAAATATCCTTTTTCTTGAGATATGATGGTACTAAAATGATAACAGAGAATATATTGCCTTTCAACAAAAAGCACAGAAAATAAAGACATATGATAGGGCAGAAATATTTTGTTGTAAAAAGTCAATT
>JAPDSC010004016.1:0-13309 GCA_026290005.1 Latrodectus geometricus | reverse complement strand
ACCAATTAAAACTCACACTCACCAAAAATGAAGAAACTTTGAACCTCAATTAATTAACTAATCTATCATCTGAGCTGGTACTCTTCTTTTAGTCATTAAAGTC
Organism: Latrodectus geometricus; assembly: GCA_026290005.1. NCBI lineage: Eukaryota > Metazoa > Arthropoda > Arachnida > Araneae > Theridiidae > Latrodectus > Latrodectus geometricus. Next base: position 13,206 of record JAPDSC010004016.1, on the reverse strand, counting down.
TATAGTAATTTTAACGTGCACAGGTTGTGCAAGTGTTATATTATAGAATTTTAATATAATATAATGAAGTTGAAGTATACCATAAATGCTCACAAAAATATTTATTGAATTTCAAATATAATTATATAAATTTGAATTCGTCGCAGATACATATTAGTTTGGGGAAAAAGAAATCCATTATTTTTACGTGAACTTTCTGTAACTTCTTTTGGATTCACTTGGCTTGAAACACTAGAATAATGTGTTTCACTTTTATTGGTTTGTTTTCAATCTTTTCCTATAGCTTTCAAGTGCTTATTTTAAGCGTCTACAATTTTACATCTTTATGTCACATGCCTCATTTAATTACAATGTTTATACATATCCCTTCCTTTATATTTAAATTAATACTGGCAAGAGAAATTGTTAAAGAATTCCCTGTACAATAAAATATGTGTTTCCCCTCAGGCTCTTTTTACGTCATTTACAATACGAAATTAACAATCCTAGAGAGCAGCCAAAGGCCCGAATGCTGCTGTAAGCTATTTTAATTTATCCGACAATAGTGGCTTCGCGGAAGACTTTTCATATATAGTGGGACATATTTACTGGTCGCTTCAATACGAAACACAGAATGCTCACAAGTACCTCGCGTATGTCTGAAAAAATACACGATGCACATGTTGAAGGCCGAAATACAACATGCATTGCTGTTTCTTAAAAGTGACGAATTAAACTCATATTTTCGTTGGAAGAGCAATGCTCTACTTGTAATCCAACACTTATATAACGTTTGTAGATTTAAAAGAACTATTTATTAGGATAATTTTTTACTTAATTTTTCAATGATTACTCAAACATTTGAAATATACCAAATGACAGAACTTTTTAATATATTCCATTAATGTGATAAGCATTCATTGAATTAGATATTAAAGTTTGATATAGATGTAAATTACTTTATGGTTCATTTTTTTTGGATAAATGGCAAAGTTAATAAAATAATTTGAATATGATTTGTAGTTATCTCTTGTTTTGAAAAATTTACTAAATTACAATAAATTTCTCCTTGTGTATTCTGACAATGCTTCATTTTATGCATACACCCTTACAAAAGTTTGCCCACCTGGCAACAGAATGATTAGTAATCTGGCTTTCAGGCATTATTTGTTGTCTAGATTCTAACATAGAGCGCTATACATTTTAGTGATTCAGTTTAACCTCTGCTGATCTGAGAAACTTTTTCCCTTGAGAACAGAAAATAACTGCAGAAACAGGTGATGAAGCAATTGCCTTCTCATTGTTAATGCATCTAAAGAAAATAGGCAAGTAACTCACTTTTCCATTTATTACACAGAGATTTGTATTTTGAAAAGTGTTTAGTGTTTCTAATTGCTCATCTTTTGTTACGGATCATGCCAGATCAATGTAACTGTTTAATTAAATGAAGTGCGTAATAAGAAGTAAACAATTGTGGATATTCTCCCAGTGCAGTCCAAGGTATGCTGATGTGTTGCATGTTGTTTTAAAAATTATTGCATACCGGAAATGTCATGCTTCACCCAGAATAAAGGAATCCCTAATTATCCTCATCCTGACAATGTGTGTTCATGGGTCGAAAGAGGGATGTACATAGGGAATATATATTCTTTTTTGGGTCACTAAAAACGAGAGGGTCACTCATTTCATTCCCAACTAATACTAAACATGCTTGGAGCTAAAAGAGACTTCTAACTTCTGATGCAACAGACAAGAATGACACAAACTGGTTTCTATTCCAATGGACATGATGAACAATATTTCACAATAGAAATCTGGAACATTTTTTGTATTTAAAAAATATTGTTTGATAACGCTATACATTATTCACCCTTAAAAACCAATTCTTTACAATATTTCAGATAAATCAAAATTTTATTTTTCACTTTTTACTCTTTAGCTCTCGTTCTACACAATGTTAAAATTTTAAATTTACATTGGAAATGTACATTACAAATTTTATTGCTGTCGTTGTGACATATGACACTTTGTTAAACCCGCCTGCCAAGGACTAGACGAATGAAGACAGAAAACTCGTCTTCCATTTTATGAACAGTGCACTCGATGACATAGGTAGAAGTACGACTTAGCTCAACGTCGGCAGTACTATTTTGGTCTTTGAATTTAGGGTTAAGAAGCTTGAGAAAGGTCCAGGCCATGGCCCCTAACACCCTCAGAGATATTAATTTACACTAAGATCATTGATGACATTGCGACTTCGAAATATTTTTAGTATCCCAATCGCCAATAGTGAACAAGACGGATCTTTAGTTACGCCAGTATTCGAAATAACAATCTTCCTATTACGAGAACGACACCCTAACCTCCCACGGCCCTTCAAACATTATAGAAATTTTAACAATAAATTTTGAATTCAAACAATCATGATATTTTCTAAATTATGGATACATCATGTCCTTAAAAGAAAAGCATGAATTTAAATAATGTGAATACTCAAAATTTGCGATTCACTAGAATAAATAAATACATATTTTCTTGCACTTAATTATGTCTTTTGTATTTTTGAACAGCCGATATTAAATTCTGAATAAATATATTGAGCTCCTAAAAAAAATTATTAAAAATCCTTAAGAAAATAAACCCGTTGATCACAAATAATGGTTGGATATTTAAAAAAAAAATGTCCGAATTCATCTTTCAATTTTATTAATCTACAAAAGTTTAATCTGGTTGATTTTTCATCAAAGGCAGAAAATTACTGCAGGGAGACGAAACAATAAGATAACACAATTGCTTTTACAATGGCAACGTGTTTAGAGACAATAGACAAGAAACTCTTTTTTCATTTAAAACACAAAGGTAGAAATTTGTCATTATAGTTTCCTTCTTTACAAAAAAATAACACATAAGATTTATTTTAATTAATTTTTAGAAAAAAACAAAATATTAATTTTTCTTTAAAAATGATTGTATAAATTGGTAAATTAAACAATTTTATGAGAAAACGCTAAAAAATAAAATTATTATACCTACACATTTCTCCTTTAATATGTTTAATCTCCCATCTTATCCGACGGAATTAAGCTAGATCTACCATTGACGTTAATGAAGTTCGATATTTGAAATGGAAAATTATGAATAAGCACCCAGTAACTCCATGATATGCTTAAGTGTGTCAAGTTCTTGCCGACATTTAGTTGCAGAAGAATATAATAAATATTTTCTTGCATTATATTCTTTGTTTCTTTAAGGAGCCGATGAGGAATAGTGATTAAGTATGTTGAACTCCTCAACATTAAAAAACATCTTTTTAGAAAGTAAACCTATAATTCCCAATTTATCCGTGCATATTCAGAAAAACGTGCGATTTCAACTTCCTTTTAACTAATCTGTAAAATAAAATTACATGAATAAAGAAGTTAGAAAAATGAAGGCAAAAGAAGCACCGTTTCAAAGCTCTAAATAGAATATAAGTAAACATACAGCACAAGTAGTTTTTCTATATTCATAAAGTATAAATTTTATTTTGAGACTTCTCTAATTCAAGTGTGAAGGAAATTTAATAAGACATTTTATTTTTTAAATTTTCAATAATAAGCTTATAATACCGCGTAACATATTTTAGCCATTTGAATAAAATAAATTTATTAAATTTATAACAGATATTTCCTAGAATTTTATTCAAGTTATTTAATTTATCAAGCGCTTTTTACTCTTGTAATGTAAATTTTACAAACTGTTCTATTTTCTGAATCCAGTGGCTATTTATACAATAAAATTCAATACTATTACTTACTTCATATTAATTGGTGGGTTCATTATTTAGTTTTCTCAAAAGTAAAATATACAAACATAGTTATTGAAACATTTGAACATTGAAACATTGAAACACAAGTCCAATTAACATTCAAAGATAAATATGATGGAAAATTTGTATAGTTATGTTTTATATACATTTACCTATAAATATTACATACACTTAACAAAACATTTTTCAGATTTTAAAGTAAAAATCATTCGATTATTATCTATACATAGCTTTTTTGTAGTTAAAGTTCATGTCATTTTTAACAAAAATTTTTAAAAAATATTTATTAAATACTACAAGGCATTTTTTATAAATTTCTTCATTTGAAGTTAAAATATAGAATTAATTTTATAATTTGTAAGCAAATTGCTAACTTTTTCACCTTTTTGTCTATGGATTAGACACAATTTCGATATTTTAAGAATTTTTCATACATATATGATGAATGGAATAGAAATTGTTTCCTAAAAATGCTGTTTACGTAATGACATTTTGATATATATATATATATATAAAACAAACAAAAAAATTTTTCTGGAAAATTACTACCCATTTGCAAGTCAAATAAATTATATATATATGATGGTTAATTATGTATAATGATTTTGTCTAAAAGGTTTAACTATGAAACTTTAAAAATTGATTTCAAACTTTAAAGGCCTAGAACTCTCAAATAAAACAATACTCTTAAAAAGGTAATGCAAAATGCAGAAGCACAGTATTTTTGGTTCAGTTGTGTATCGAATCAAATGTATAAATTTACATTGCTTATAAATGTTACTTTGAACGATTCAATATATCTGTTTGGAATTATTTTAAAATTATTTATTAACAGTTTATTCCATTTTCTCAACTGGTAACATAGTTTAAAATTTCAGTTATTGGAATCATTAGCAATACTCCAAACAGAGGAAAGAAAGCAAAAAGCTCTGGTTTGCATGTGGTTGATAATTTGCGTGTTTTCTATCATAAGCATTGAAAATTTTCTAACATTTAAATTATCATCCGTAATTGTAGAATGCTTCAAATAAATGATCCCTCATGATTGATTCTCATTTGTATTCTGCCTTATGTATTCCTTTTTTTTTTTACATCTTAAGAAATATATGTGATCCACTGTGTATGAACATTGCCATGTGTGAATCGTGTTCCACCTTCGAAAGACCGTTCTTCTGTGAATCATTTAATTTTTGTGATATTACCACTATTTGGAAAACATTGCTCACAATATTTGAATCTACGAGATCACTCACAATTGAGACTTTGTTAAATACATATATTACGTAAACTTATCAATTTTTTTCCAAATATTCTGAAATGTAATTTAATATTAGCAAAGATTCCCTCATCTTGCCTTATGTTTAAACAATAAACTCAATACATTTTGTTAACATCTTTTCCTAAGAGATAATTTATGCATAATTTTTTTTTATTTTTTAAATGAAGCAAAAATGCCTTAACGATAAAATGTTTACCAGGGAGGACAATATTTGACAATTTAATCTCTTAGGAACTGACAGAGATACACTAATTTGTTAAGAAGCTCAAACAATCTAGTTTTTACACAAAAATGACATGATTAAATAGAAATATAATAGGAATCAATAGTGTCAGCAAAATTACTGGATATTAACGAACTTATCTAATATCGAAAATCATAAAATATTATTAAATGAAAGAACATCATTTGACTTCATATTTTAAAGCATTTTTTTCTATTTTCCATCTCTTGGATATTTTTTTTGAGGTTAGTTTTATAATATTTTAAATGCGTACTAAATATGAAATCTCTGATGTTAATTTTATATTTAGCACGTATTTGTTTGTATCCAAGTATGAATTAGTTGCCGATTGGGCATAAAAAATAATTTTACATTAGATAAATTTTTCAAATTTCAATAGTTCTAGTTTGATAAAAATCAAAGTTGATGAATGAAATATATTTATGATTTGCATCGCTTTGTTATTTACTGTTTCTAGAAATGGAATTATGTTTATTAATATTAATGAAAACCCTGAATAAAAAACACATTTTAAGCTAATTTATTTTTTCCATTACTGGTATTGTAATAATTTTATCCGAGTAATCAATTTAAGCACTAAAAAAAAAAGCAAATTCCCATGAACGCTAAAATTATTAGATTTGAAGCCGAATTGGTTCTATTTTGACTTTTGACTAAGCAATTCATTGCTTTCCAACGATCAATGAGTCAGGATGTTTATTGTAATTTTAAGGACGCTTTGAACTACATCTTTTGAATATATAACTATATCTATTGATATATAAGTATTGAAATTTAATATTATCAAAGGTTTTGCACGATTTTTTCATAAATTAAAATATTAATGAAGTAAGAGATAAATTTAAAATATTGTAAATATTAAAGTATTATTAAAATAGTATAACTGAAAATAACGTTTAGTACCTACGAAGATTATTTTCATTTGATAGAGGAAAGAAATTTAACATATTTAAAATTAATAATAATATGAAATTCATTTTCTGAACTACAATCTACGTATACTTTGTAATAAATAACTCAATTCTACAAGTATTTGTGTGTACATGTTATACAAAATTTATTGATATCAGCTTTTGAAAATAAAGGAAAACGTGTGTATAGCTGGAATCGAAGTAATGAGATAGTTACTTAAAAAAATTAAATAAAAAAATACAAAAACAATTTTATAATATAAAAAAAACTTAAATAGTTTTTTAAATACCACATTAGTTCCTATTTGTAATTTTGGAACATTTAATTTTGTATTACTTTTTTGAATATTACAAACTTAGGTTTATATTACAAACTTAGGTTTATGTAAATTAAGTTTCCAAATATTATAGTGTTAAAGATTTTTGTAAATATTAAAATAATTGTAGGTATAGTGTGAGGCCAAGATTTCCAAAAATTTTATTTAAAATAACTATAGGAAAAATTAATACATGAAATGTTAAAACATTAACTTCAATACGGAATCATTACTGTGAATCTATTAAGACTCAATTAAAGTACATAAGATTAATACTAATTTCCAAAAGTTAGATAAATGTGTATTTTAAGTAAAATATAATATTCATAAAACTATATTTGATACGTTAAAACAGTTATGTAGCGTTTATTGGTAGTTCTATGTATTGAAAAATTTATTATGTTATAGAATCCTTTTGGTAAAATAGAAAATTTGAATAAATATGTTTTAAACTTAAAGATACTGTGGTTCAGGAATCTAAGTTCTGTACTTAAACCAGGCTAATTATTTAAATAAATTAATATTCCAATAACATACTACACACACATGCTTTTATTTTTAATAGCAATTAAATTACAATAATCTTAATAACAATAAATTTATACTTTAAGTTTATAAAAATGTATATAAAACAGTCTAAAATTGTCGCATTTAAAGATACAGAAATAAGTCTAAAATACAAAAATTAATTTCTACCAAATAATCTTATAATGATATTTTAAATCTGGAATTTGGTATTAATTAACAACATACATTTTAAAAAGTGTTTATGGCTGTCTAAGTATTCATATTGAGTTAAAATATTTTTTCTCGATATCAATCTATTTAAAATATCAATTTACATTTGAAAGTTCAAAGTAACAAAATTAATTTTTAGATCCAATGAATTTAAATTAGAATTTGCAGTTCATCTATAATTGATATTAACATAAAGATAATATTTAAATGCAAACTAAAAATTGAAACTTTAAAAAATGAACTTCGATGCAAGAATATGTTATGTCCACATTTCGGCTAAAGGTAACCTCGTTACAAATCATTATGAAGAAGTTCAATTTTATATAAAATCATACCCGTAAATTGGAAATTTTTATACTATATTGCTTATATTTAGAATGTAAACTGCTTTTTTGCAATCTTGTAATTTTCATTTCTGATGCTTGGTAAGAATACTAGAGTATAGAAAAGAGAGGCATTTTTTTATTATCGCTTCTCTTTGTGGACTCTCTGATGTCTCCTGAGACTACAAGCCTGATTGAATCTTTTATCACAATTCTCGCACATATATGGTCGTTCACCAGTATGAATTCTAATGTGACGCTTTAGATCACTTAACGTAGAGAATACTCGATTGCAAATATCGCATTTATTTGGTCGCTCACCAGTGTGACTCTTTTGGTGACGCTTGAGATGACATGACTGTGAGAATGCTTGACCACATTGCTTGCACTCATGTGGTCGTTCACCTGTATGAATACGCATGTGACACTTGAGATAACTTGACTGAGAATAACCTTGGCCACATTTTTCGCACTTATACGGTCGCTCACCTGTATGAGTCCTTAGGTGACACTTGAGTGTATAAGCCGTAGAAAATGCTTGTTGACATTCCATGCACTTATACGCTCTCTCACCTGTGTGAGTTCTTAGATGACGCTTGAAATTAGAAAGATCAGAGAATACTTGATTGCATTGATTGCACTCATAAGTTCGCACACCTGTGCGAAGCTTTTCTTTAATCTCTGGATTATAACCCTTAGAGGATCTTTCTTTACAAATATTCTGGTCCGCTTGAATTCCTTCGAGGTTCTTTTCATTACAAGCTAGTGTTAAACATTGATAATATTTTTGACTGATTTTAATTTGACGTTTATGCAACATGGTATGAAATCGGAAACATTTCATTTTTCTAAAATTCTTACCACAAATATTGCAAGCTGGCATAGTATTTTCAAAATTATATACACTTAATTCTACTTATGGTACATCAAGTATTTTACAGAAAAAGTAAAATTTCTTGTAAAGTTACAATACTTAGCTTTTCAGTAAACAGTACTTAAAATTTTTTTATACATACCACCTGTTTATGAAGGTTATTGCATTTTCTTTTCTGCAGCTCATTTCTACAATTCAAAGATCACACTTATCAAAAATTTCGAAACTGTGAATCACAATTAAATGACGATACTACCGTCTGAGCTGGAATTCTTCTTTCAAAAATTAAAATCCTCGGAAATTTCATTGTGCGCATACGCTGTATTTTTAATACTATACAATTTTATTTTATTTTAAGAAAGTGAAAATTGAAGAATATCTGGCCATGCAAGTGTAACACTACACAATTTTATTATAATGTAACGAAAGCCAAGTAAATTATGAAGGTTCATATAAAATATGTTTTTAATATCAAAAATGATTTTATATATTTCTAATTATATATATATATATATATATATATATATATATATATATATATTGAAACTGACATCTCTTTTACAAAATTCTATATATGAAGCATTTGCTAAGATTTTGAGTAAGAAAAAACTATGTAATGTCTGTATATCCCATTTTATATTAGAAAAAATGTGCTATTTCAAAAGAAAGTTTTTTTGCATAACGAATTATTTCTTGCAAATTATAAAATGATTCTTCGAAGTCACTAAGAAATATTTATTATTACTTTATTCTATTTTTCATTGATGGTCTCATTTCATATGGAGACAAAAACAATATGTTCTGCAATTATTCTTTATTGATTCAAGTTACATTTCAATGTCGTTGATTTTACTAACTTTTTAAAGGTAGCAATTAAATAGAGATTAGGTAGCAATATGCATAGGTACACGAGTGCGTCATTGACATCTATTCATCATCGACATCGATATCGACTTGTGCTAGTCTGCAAAAGTTACAATGATCTTCCATTGTTCGATTAAACAGGGATTTGAACTCACTATATTAAGATAATAAAAAAGACGCCTTTTCTATCTACAACCGCCACGGCCATTCAAATATTTTGGGAATTTTAACATTAAATTTTTTAATTCAAACAATCATGCTATTTTCTGAAATGTAGATACACCGTGTCCTTTGAGTAAATATATAACTTTAAATAATGTGAATACTCAAAATTTTCAATGCGCTAGAAGAAATAATTACATATTTTCTAGAATGTAATTATGTAATTTGTATCTATTAACAGCCAAGATGGAATTGGTATTAAATATATTAACGACCTCAAAATTAATTAAACATCTTTAATAAAATGAACCTAATTTTCACAAACGTTGATTGGAAAAAAAACGAATGATTTTATCTCCCTTCTTATTAATCTGTTGAAAAAAAATTGCACGAATGAAAAAGTTAGAGAAAGGAAGAGAAAAGATTTATCATTTCTTAGCTACATGTAATCTGAATATGCCAAACAGGTTATATTTATTTTTAACGTATGCAGATATTTTTAAAACGAAAGTTGAAATGAAATGAATTTTCATTATTTAACAAATTATTAAAAAGTATAAAATTGAAATAATACAAAAATGTCAAAATATTGGGGAAAAAATGTGCGAAACTTTAATATTAATTTACAGCAAAGATTTTTCTTAATTGTATCGTCGTCCAGCCATCCAATGATGTAATTCGCCCAATCTGGTGTCACGTGTCTTAAGATAAAGTCATTCGCAGTAACGTTTAACTCTCTCAGTGGCAGGTATTTCAGATGCAAGTTTTAATGTACATGATTTGAGTAAAATTTTACTTTAAAGCATCTGTAATTTAAGGGAAGGAAATTTAAGCAGGAATTTTCCTGTTACAATTTCAAAGACTAATTTTCGAATCATAATAACTTAATATTTCAGACATTTAAATAGAATATTTTATTTCATATATACATATGATTTTCCCTAGTACTTTTATAAGATTTTAGTTTAAAGACTTTTGTGTCAACTTTGCCCATCATCCACTTGGCGCAGCTTGTCCTCTTTTGGACCTTGCGCCAAAAAAAACCCAAACAACCAACATTGCCCATCATCCAAAACATTAAATTTTTATATTTGAAATTTATGTTTCTTTTTGTTTTTAACTGTTTAGCTAATGCTCTTCCTACAGTTAAAACTTAAATCTTTAATTGGAAAGTAACACTTACAAATATTATGAAAATTTCAGGATTGATTGTTAAATTCGAAATATCATGAAACGTTCAAACTTGATATTTTAAATAAAATTTAGATACAGCATTTCCTTAAAAGAAAACACAATTTAAAATATTGTGTATTCTCGAAGTTTGCTTTAGGCAAAAAAGGATTTAATGCATATTTTTTGCATTTGATTATGAATTTTTTATCTGTTGTCACCGATATGGAGTAGTTATTAAAAACATTGACCTCCTCATTATTAAACAAAAACCTTTTAGAAAATGAACCTTATTCACAAATTATGGGTGCATATTCACAAAAACATGTGATTTCATCTTTTTATTTTATTAATCTGTTAAATGAAGTTACATGATTGAAGAAGATAAAAAAAATAAGAGACAAAACAAGCACTAATTCAAAATTACATGCAATCTAAACATGTTACAAAGGATTTCTTTATTAATAACGTATAAATTTTATTCTGAGACTTTTTTAATTCAGGTGAAAGAAATTTAACAAGGGTTTATATTATTAAAATTTTCATTCATAAAGACGTACATCTAATATTTTAGCCATTTGAATAAAATATTTTATTTAGCTTCTAACTCTTGTTTCCTAGTGTCTTATTTATAATATTTAATTAATCAAAAACTTTAAATATTTTTCTCTAGTTAATTTTTAAACAAATTTTTTTATATGGAATGCAATTTATTAGATACTAATGTTTTCCCCCTTTATATTATCTTTAATATAGGAATATACATTATAATAATAAATAATTATTACGTTAATATTCTTGTATTTAAAAGATTTTCATTAACCTTAGTGTAGATATGATATGTTTGCACAGGATTAAATCAAAAATGCAAGAAATTCTATTTTTTTGGAAAGCTCCAATTCTATTCTCTGTTCACTATACAGAATAAAACATGTAAAACACTCATTCCAACAATTGATTCAAGAAAAAGCAGAAAAACAAATTTTATCCCTCATAGTTAAAGTATTCTTAGAAATAAACCTGTATTATCTCCATATAATGCAAATAAAATCCCAGTTTCAACTGAAAAATGAAAACACGTGATATGCGTAAAATGCATTCAATTCTCACTTAAAATCTGCAATATGCATATAGTAAAATCCAATTTAGGAGAAATCAATTGAAGAAGAGCAAATATTTCTTTTTTTATTTGACAGAATACTACTAAGTTCCACACTTTTACTATATTTTTTAATTAATTCTTGGTATTCAATATCTATAAAAGATGCGATGTACATTCTTTTGTTGCATCTTGTTGCTGTAAACGTCCAAATAAAGTTACGTAAATTATATTCCATACTTTTTATGTCATTTGTAGTTTGAGATGTACAACGAATCTCATATTATTTCATTTTTTCTTTGGAATCCGTGAATAAACGAAATTTTTTATATAAGAAAAAAATTTAATTTTTTTCTACATTTATATAAAACATTTTTACTAATTTATATAAATTTTTTTTATTAAAATATGGAGTTATACATTAAAAAATTAAACAGTTTAATTTGCTTACACAATATTTCTATTTAAACTTTGTCATGGTCATATCTAATACCATAATAAACTTTAGGACTTATTCATATACAGTGGCACAAACAAATGAAGATCCAACTTACTTTTACTCCATAAATCCTAATTTCAACCGAAATAACTCATTAACTAGAAGATCAAACGTAAATTTATTCTTAGACATAACAAAAGGTTTAATTAACATTAAAAATAAAATAAAAAATCAACGACAAAATTCTAAAAGAAAAAATTTTCTGAGGCATTTCAAGTAAACATAAGCAAATTTCTACCTCAAAAAATTGAGGATTCACCAATAGAATTTATGTTATACATCACATGCAAGGAAAGTCTCAATATTTGGTTGCATGTCCTTTGGCTATTATAATGTTCTCCAAACGCCTTCGTTCAAATTCGACAATTTTTTGGTGGTATCTGGAGATATTTTATCCTATTCTTCTTATAACACTTGCTTTAAATGGGTATTTTCTAATTTGATGTTTTTGGATTTCTGTTTCGAGTATGGCGCACAAATTTTATATGACATTGATGTCAGGGAACTGTGGTGGTGTAAACAATTGCTGTTTACAAAGAAAAAGACACCACATTTTGACATTATGTGGCGTATGTTTTGGGTCATTGTCATACTGTAATATAAAATTTCCATCTAAGCCCAATATTTTTTGCACTTTTTTTTAAAAATTGTTGCGGAGTATATCTATTTAAAGCTTATTATCCATTAAGCCATCTATAAAAGCTAAATTTCCTACCCCTGTTGAAGCCATACAACTCCAAACCATCACCATGTTTAACTGTTTGAAGTAAATTTTTTGATCCAAAGCAGTGTTCGACTTTCTCGAAACGATCCGACGACAATCACTTCTAAAAATGTTCAATTTGCTTTTATCACTAAATATAACTTTCTTCCAAACGTTAGCTGTCTTCACTTCATGAGTATTTGCAAACTCTAAGCGCTTCTTCTGATTTTGTAAAA